>JAVSCE010016863.1:0-218411 GCA_032199065.1 Smutsia gigantea
CCCACAGAAGTTGTGTCTTTGTTTTGTTGTTGTCATTAGTCTCCATATATTCTTTGATTTCTGTTTTGATTTGGTCGTTAACCCATTGATTAATTAGGAGAGTGTTGTTAAGTCTCCATGTATTTGTGAGCCTTTTTGATTTCTTTCTAAAATTTATTTCTAGTTTTTATACCTTGGTGGTCTGAGAAGTTGGTTGGTAGGATTTCAATATTTTTGAAATTACTGAGGTTCTTTTTGTGGCCTAGTATGTGGTCTCTTCTAAAAAATGTTCCATGTGCACTTGAGAAGAATGTGTATCCTGTTGCTTTTGGGTGTAGAGTTCTGTAGATGTCTGTTAGGTCCATCTGTTCTGGTGTGTTGTTCAGTGCCTCTGTGTCTTTACTTATTTTCTGTCTGGTTGATCTGTCCTCTGGAGTGAGTGGTGTGTTGAAGTCCTAAGATGAATGCATTGCTGTCTATTTCCTCCTTTAATTCTGTTAGTATTTGTCTCACATATGCTGGCGCTCCTGTGTTGGGTGCATATATATTTATAATGGTTTTATCTTCTTGTTGGACTGACCCCTTTATCATTATGTAATGTCCTTCTTTATCTCTTGCTACTTTCTTCGTTTTGAAGTCTATTTTGTCTGATAAGAGTACTGCAACACCTGCTTTTTCTCTTTGTTGTTTGCATGAAATATCTTTTCCATCCTTCTCACTTTTAATCTGTGTATATCTTTGGATTTGAGGTGAGTTTCTTGTAGGCAGCATATAGATGGGTCTTGCTTTTTTATCCATTCTGTTACTCTGTGTCTTTTGATTGAGCATTTAGTCCATTTTACATTTAGGGTGATTATTGATAGGTATGTACTTATTGCCATTGCTGGCTTTAGATTCGTGGTTACCAAGGGTCGAGGTTGCTTCTTTACTATCTAACAATCTAACTTAACTTTGACTGTTAAGTTATTGTAAACCTAAGTCTGATAACTCTTTCTCTCCCTTCTTATTCCTCCTCCTCCATTCTTTCTATAATAGGTGTTTTTATTCTTTGCCTTTAGTTAGTATTTGGATGGTCTGCTTTCTTTGCTGTGATTTTATTTTCTCTGGTGACATCTTTTAGCCTTAGGTGTGCTTCCATCTAGAGCAGTCCATTTAAGATATCCTGTAGTGGTGGTTTATGAGAGGCAAACTCTCTCAACTTTCGTTTATCTGGAAATTGTTTAATCCCTCCATTATATTTAAATGATAATCGTGCTGGATACAATATTCTTGGTTCGAGGCCCTTCTGTTTCATAACGTTAAAATATATCATGCCATTCTCTTCTGGCCTGTAAGGTTTCTGTTGAGAAGTCTGATGATAGTCTGATGGGTTTTCCTTTGTAGGTGATCTTTTTTCTCTCTCTAGCTACCTTTAATACCCTGTCTTTATCTTTGGTCTTTGCCATCTTAATTATTATGTGTCTTGGTGTTGTCTTCCTTGGGTCCCTTGTGTTGGGAGATCTATGAGCTTCGGTGGACTGCGAGACTACTTCCTTCCCCAGCGAGGAAAGTTTTCAGCAATTATTTCTTCAAAGACACTTTCTATCCCTTTTTCTCTCTCTTCTTTCTCTGGTACTCCTATAATGCGAATATTGTTCTGTTTGGATTGGTCACACAGTTCTCTTAATATTCTTTCATTCCTAGATATCCTTTTATCTCTCTCTGCCTCAGCTGCTCTGTACTCCTGTTCTCTGATTTCTATTCCATTAACAGTCTCGCATCTCATCCATTCTGCTGTTAAGCCCATCGATCGCTTGTCTGATTTCTGCATTGTCTTTCCTCAGTTCCCTCACTTCCTCCCTCAGCTCTTGCACATTTCTCTGTAGGTCCATCAGCATGGTCATGACTTTTATTCTGAATTCTTTTTCAGGGAGGCTGTGCATTTCCATCCCTTCAGACTCCCTCTCTGGGGTTGTCTGGTTGATTTTGGTCTGAGCCATATTCCTCTGTCTTTTCATGGCTGTATAATTTGGTCACTGATAGTTGCCATGTATGTCAGCTGGGCTCTTTAAGACTTTAAAAAGAGAAGACTTTAAAAAGAAGAAAAAGAACGAAAGAAAGAAAGAAAGAAAGAAAAAGAAAAAAAGAAAGAAAAGAAAAAACAAAAACAAAACAAAAAACAAAACAAAACAAAACAAAAAAAATGCCCACCGGACGTAGGTTCTGTGGGAATGCTCTAGGTGGCGCTATTGCCCCACTATTCCACAGCTGTGACTGTGCCGCTCCGCAGGGCCCTTTATCGCTCTGGCAGGGGTGGGAACGAATAGGAGGCTGTTGATCTCAGTGAGAAGTGTTAAGTATGGCTACGCTTCCTCAGTCGCCAGCTAAGGCGTCTGAAACTCCCAAGGACTCCCAGCCTGCTGGGCTGAGTGTGCTGGGGCAATCTGGCTCCTCCGCTGGGCTCCTGTCTCTTTACGACCGCTGAAGAAAGCACGCGCTTTTTTTTTTTCCCCTTCCTGGGAGCTGGCTGCAAGCACCCTGGTGCTTTCCCCACTCAGATCCTGCCTCTCTGTCTCTCCAATCTCCGGTGCACTGCGCAATGTGGGTCAGCGCTCCCCGCGCAGATCACCGGGGCTGGCTACTTCACGGGGTGTACTTCCACTCCCTCCCCGCTCTGAATCCTCTCCTCCCGCTGGTGCGCTGGGGTGGGGGAGTGCTCGGTTCCCGTCGGGTCACGGCTTCGTATCTTACCCGCCTCTTGGGGTGCCGAGTCCTCTCGGGTGTAGATGCACGCTGTGCGCTTTCCTGTGTATTCTCATCTCTCTTTTAGGAATAGATGTATTTTCTGTGTTTTCGTAGATAAATATAGTGTTGGGAGGAGATTTCTGCCGCCCTGCTCACACCGCCATCTTCCCGGAAGTCTGTCTCTTTCAGTTTTTTTTTGTTTGCTCTTATGCTCCACATATGAGTGAAATCATTTGATACTTGCCTTTTTCTGCTTGGCTTATTTCACTGTGCATAATACCCTCTAGCTCCATCCATGTTGTTGCAAATGGTAGGATTTGTTTTCTTCTTATGGCTGAATAATATTCCATTGTGTATACATCTTCTTTATCCATTCACCTACTGATGGGCACTTAGGTTGCTTCCATTTCTTGGCTATTGTAAATAGTGCTGCGATAAACATAGGGGTGCATATGTCTTTTTCAAACTGGGCTGCTGGAGTCTTAGGGTAAATTCCTAGGAGTGGGATTACTGGGTCAAATGGTATTTCTATTTTGAGTTTTTTGAGGAACCTCCATACTGCTTCCACAGTGCTTGAACTACTTTGCATTCCCACTAGCAGTGTAAGAGGGTTCCCTTTCTCCACATCCTCGCCAACATTTATTGTTGTTTGTATTTTGGATGTTGGCCATCCTTACTGGTGTGAGGTGATATCTCATTGTGGTTTTAATTTGCATTTCCCTGCTGATTAGTGATGTGGAGCATCTTTTCATGTGTCTGTTGGGCATCTGAATTTCTTCTTTGGAGAAGTGTCTATTCATGTCCTCTGCCCATTTCTTAATTAGATTATTTGCTTTTTGTTTGTTGAGGTGCATGAGTTCTTTATATATTTTGGATGTCAACCCCTTATCGGATATGTCATTTATGAATATATTCTCCTGTACTGTAGGGTGTCTTTTTGTTCTACTGATGGTGTCCTTTGCTGTACAGAAGCTTTTCAGCTTGATATAGTCCCACTTGGTCATTTTTGCTTTTGTTTCCCTTGTTTGGGGAGATATGTGCATGAAGAAGTCCCTCATGTTTATGTCCAAGAGATTTTTGCCTATATTTTTTTCTAAGAGTTTTATGGTTTTATGACTTACATTCAGGTCTTTGATCCACCTTGAGTTTACCTTTGTGTATGGGGTTAGACAGTAGTCCAGTTTCATTCTCTTACATGTAGCTGTCCAGTTTTTCCAACACCAGCTGTTGAAGAGGCTGTCATCTCCCCATTGTATATCCAAGGCTTCTTTATCATATGTTAATTGACTTTATATGTTTGGGTTAATGTTTGGATTTTCTATTCTGTTCCACTGGTCTGTGGGTCTGTTTTTGTGCCAATACCAAATTGTCTTGATTACTGTGGCTTTGTACTAGAGCTTGAAGTCAGGGAGTGTAATTCCCCCTGTTTTATTCCTCCTTCTCAGGATTGCTTTGGCTATTTGGGGTCTTTTGTGGTTCCATATGAATTTTAGAATTATTTGTTCCAGTTCATTAAAGAAAGCTGTTGGTAGTTTGATAGGGATTACCTTTAATCTGTAGATTGCTTTAGGTAGTTTAGCCATTTTGACAATATTTATTCTTCCTAGCCAAGAGCATGGGATGAATTTCCATTTATTTGTGTCCTCTTTAATCTTAGCAGTGTCTTGTAGTTTTCAGGGTATAGGTCTTTCACTTCCTTCGTTAGGTTTATTCCTAGGTATTTTATTCTTTTTGATGCAATTGTGAATGGAATTGTTTTCCTGATTTCTCTTTTGGTTAGCTCTTCATTAGTGTACAGGAAAGCAACAGATTTCTGTGTGTTAATTTTGTATCCTGCAACTTTGCTGAATTCAGATATTAGTTCTAGTAGTTTTGGAGTGGTGTCTTTAGGGTTTTTTATGTACAATTATCATGTCATCTGAAAATAGTGACAATTTGACTTCTTCTTTACCAATCTGGATGCCTTGTATGTCTTTGTTTTGTCTGATTGCCGTAGCTAGGCCTCCAGTACTATGTTGAATAACAATCAGAGAGTGGGCATCCCTGCCTTGTTCCCGATCTTAGATGAAAAGCTTTCAGCTTCTCACCGTTAAGTGTAATATTAGCTGTGGGTTTGTCATATATGGCCTTTATGATGTTGAGGTACTTGCCGTCTATACCCATTTTGTTGAGAGTTTTAATCAGGAATGGATGCTGAATTTTGTCAAATGCTTTTTCAGCATCTATGAGATGATCATGTGGTTTTTGTTCTCCTTTTTGTTGATGTGGTGGATGATATTAATGGATTTCGAATGTTGTACCATCCTTGCATCCCCGAGATGAATCCCACTTGATCATGGTGTATGATCCTCTTGATGTATTTTTGAATTTGGTTTGCTAATGTTTTGTTGAGGATTTTTGCATGTGTGTTCATCAGGGATATTGCTCTGTATTTTCGTTTTTGGTGAGGTATTTGTCCGGTTTTGGTATTAGAGTGATGCTGGCTTCATAGAATGAGTTTGGAAGTATTCCCTCCTCTTCTATTTTTTGGAAAACTTTAAGGAGAATGGGTATTATTTCTTCTCTGGTAAAATTCAGAGGTTAATCTGTCTGGCTCAGGGTTTTGTTCTTGGGTAGTTTTTTGATTACCGATTCAATTTCTTTGCTGGTAATTGGTCTGTTTAGGTTTTTTGTTTCTTGTTTGGTCAGTCTTGGAAGGGTATATTTTTCTAAGTTGTCCATTTCTTCTATGTTTTCCAGCTTGTTAGCATATAGATTCTCATAATATTCTCTTATAATTCTTTGTATTTCTGTGGGGTCCATTGTGATTTTTCCTTTCTCATTTCTGATTCTGTTTATGTGTTTAGATTATCTTTTTCTCTTAAGAAGTCTGGGTAGAGGTTTATCTATTTTGTTTATTTTTTCAAAAAACCATCTCTTCTTTTCATTGATTTTTCCTATTGTTTTATTCCTCTCAATTCTATTTATTTCTTCTCTACTCTTTATTATGTCTCTTCTTCTGGTGACTTTGGGCCTCATTTGTTCTTCTTTTCCAATTTCAATAATTGTGTCTTTAGACTATTCATTTGGGATTGTTCTTCCTTCTTTAAATAGGCCTGGATTGCAATATACTTTCCTCTTAGAACTGCCTTTGCTGTGTCCCACAGAAGTTGCAGCCTTGTGTTGTTGTCATTTGTCTCCATATATTGTTTGATCTCTGTTTTAATTTGGTCATTGACCCATTGATTATTTAGGAGCATGTTATTAAGCCTCCATATATTTGTGAGCCTTTTTGTTTTCTTTGTACAATTTATTTCTAGTTTTATACCTTGGTGATCTGAGAAGTTGATTGGTGAATTTCAATATTCTTGAATTTACTGAGGTTCTTTTTGTGGCCTAGTATGTGGTCTATTCTGGAAAATGTTCCATGTGCACTTGAGAAGAATGTGTATCCTGTTGCTTTTGGGTGTAGAGTTCTGTAGATGTCTGTTAGGTCCATCTGTTCTAGTGTGTTGTTCAGTGCCTCTGTGTCTTTACTTATTTTCTTTCTGGTTGATCTGTCCTTTGGAGTGAGTGGTGTGATGAGTTCTCCTAAAATGAATGCATTGCTTTCTATTTCCTCCTTTAATTCTGTTAGTATTTGTTTCACATATGTCGGTGCTTCTGTGTTGGGTGCATATATATTTAACATGGTTATATCCTGTTGTTGAACTGACCCCTTTATCATTATATAATGTCCTTCTTTATCTCTTGCTATTTTCTTCGTTTTGAAGTCTATTTTGTCTGATTCAAGTACTGCAACACCTGCTTTTTTCTCCTTGTTGTTAGCATGAAATATCTTTTTCCATCCCTTCACCTTTAGTGTGTGTATGTCTTTGGGTTTGAGGTGAGTCTCTTCTAAGCAGCATATAGATGGGTCTTTCTTTTTTATCCATTCTATTTCTCTGTGTCTTTTGATTGGTGCATTCAGTCCATTTACATTTAGGGTGATTATTGATAGATATGTACTTATTGCCATTGCTGGCTTTAGATTCGTGGTTACCAAAGCTTGAAGGGTAGCTTCTTTACTATCTAACAGTCTAACTTAACTGTCTTGTTAAACTATTATAAACACAGTCTGATGATTCTTTATTTCTCTCTCTTCTTCTTCCTCTTCCATTCTTTATATACTAGGTGTTTTATTCTGTACTCTTTTACATTTCCTTTGACTGTTTTTGTGGATAGTTGATTTTACCTTTTGCCTTTAGTTAGTATTTGGATGGTCTGCTTTCTTTGCCATGATTTTATTTTCTCTGGTGACATCTTTTTAGCCTTAGGCATGCTTCCATATAGAGCAGTCCCTTTAAAGTACCTTGTAGAGGTGGTTTGTGGGAGGCAAATTCCCTCAGCTTTCACTTCTCTGGGAATTATTTAATCCCTCCCTCAAATTTAAATGATAATTGTGCTGGATACAGTATTCTTGGTTTAAGCCCCTTTTGTTTCATTATGTTAAATATATCATGCCATTCTCTTCTGGCCTGTAAGGTTTCTGTTGAGAGGTCTGATGATAGCCTGATGGGTTTTCCTTTGTAGGTGATCTTTTTTCTCTCTCTAGCTGCCTTTAACACTCTGTCCTTATCTTTGATCTTTGCCATTTTATTTATTATGTGTCTTCGTGTTGTCTTCCTTGTGTCCCTTGTGTTGGGAGATCTGTGGGCTTCTGTGGACTGAGAAACTATTTCCTTCCCCAGCTTGGGGAAGTTTTTAGCAATTATTTCTTCAAAGACACTTTCTATCCCTTTTTCTTTCTCTTCTTCCTCTGGTAGTCGTATAATGCGAATACTGTTCCGTTTGGATTGGTCACACAGTTCTCTTAATATTCTTTCATTCTTAGAGATCCTTTTTTTTTCTCTCTGCCTGAGATTCTCTGTATTCCTGTTCTCTGATTTCTATTCCATTAACAGTCTCTTGCTCCTCGTCCATTCTGCTCTTAAGCCTGTCGATCCCTTGTCTGATTTATGCATTGTCTTTCCTTACTTCCTCCCTTAGCTCTTGCATATTTCTCTGTAGGTCCATCAGCATGGTTATGACTTTTATTCTCAATTCTTTTTCAGGAAGATTGTGTACATCTATCCCATTAAGCCGTCTCTCTGGGGTTGTCGGTGTAATCTTTGTCTGTACCATATTCCTCTCTCTTTTCATGGTGATGGAAGTGGTCGCTGGTAGGTGCCACGTGTGTCAGCTGGGAGAACAAAGTCCTTTACTGCTTGTTCTTCTCCTTGTCCTTCTCTGGGGCCTGAACTGGTTTCTTGCCCACTGGGAGGCCGTCTTGTGGATAATCCCCAGAGCTGCCTGTGTGTGGGGTCGCCCTTAGCCTCGCCTATAGTACTGTGGCGGTTTGCACTCTCTCTGGGTGCCTTCTGGTACCCTTCGTGCTTTGCAGCCCTTGATGTGGGTTCTGCGATCCTTCCTGCTTAGCTGCGCATCCGCTGGAGGTAAATTCTGTGAGGTTGCTGTGGGTGGGGCTGCTCCTTTGCTTTTCCACAGTAGTTTCGGATCCCAGGCCCTTTGTGGCACTGACAGGGGTGGGAGGTACAAATGGCAGGCTGCTGATCTCTGTGGGAAGCCTCGGTGTGGCTGCTTTGCCCGTCCACTGGCCAGGGGGTCCAAAATTCCCCAAGACTCCGAGCCTGCTGGGCTGAGTGCGCTGGGACCATTTTGTTCCGCTGGTGGTACCTTGTCTCTTTAAGACTTTAACAAAACAAAAAACAACAACAACAACAACCCCCCCCAAAAACAAAAATCAAAACAAAACAAAAAAGTGCCCGCTTTTCTTTTGTGCGGGGGAGCCGGCTGAGAGGACCCGCTTGCAGTCTCCATCTCCGATCCTGCACTTCTGTTTCTCTAATCTCCAACACACCACGTGGTGTGTGTCCGTGCTCCTTGTTCAGATCACCAGGGCTGGTTATTTGGCGGGCCTGTGCTTCCACTGCCTCCCCGCTCTGAATCTTTTCCTCCTGCCAGTGCGCTGGAGTGGGGGAGTGCTCGGTTCCCACCGGGTCACGGCTTTGTATCTTACCCGCTTTGTGAGGTACTGAGTTCTTGCAGGTGTAGCTGAAGCCTGGCTGTTGTACTGTATCTTCTGGTCTCTTTTTTAGGAATAGTTGTATTTGTTGTATTTTCACAAATATATTTGGTTTTGGGAGGAGATTTCCGCTGCCCTGCTCACGCAACCATCTTCCCAGAATCCCCCTCTGTAATATTCTTTTTAGGTAAAATATCTGTATTGTGTTTTGAAAATAATTCAAAATTTTATTAATGGATATTTCTCTGTGGTCAGATGATGGAAATTTTATCATGATTATTTATTGTCTTAAAATATTATAATAAAGATTTATGAACATAAAATCAATAGGATTATTTGTGTGTTAAAAATAAATAAATGGGGAGTTCTTGTTTGCAGAGTTGAAGAATGAACTTCGTGAACGAGCAAGGTAGGAGATTTATAGAAAGAATTTTATTCAGAACAGAGTAAGGGAAAGTATGGAACTCCCCACAGGTGCAGGAGGGGCCAGTTTGCTGCTTGGGGTCTCCATGTCTGGGGTTTAAAGCTTGTTGCGTTTTAACCTATGTCTAATGAATGATGCTGGATACCTTATTATAAACTAATGGGCTTACAGTGACTATGATGAATGAGCTGTTCCATATTACTGGGTCCTGATGGGGGATACATTGTTACATTGTTTTAATCTCAAGCACCCTGTTTTTATCTATATTCCTGAAGCCTCAGTAAGACTGTTATTTTCCGAGGCCTACACTGTACTCTAACTGGGCAGATATTATGTCCTGCTGCCTTCCTACCTCAAAAGCAGTAGAATTTAAAAGACTTGGGAGATGACACAATGTGCATAACGTTTTACTATTCCTTTAATGTCTCTCTTCCCATTCTTTCTACCTCCCTTTGTTGGGAAGGAAAGGACTCCACTCGGTGTCGCAGGGAAGTCAGATATAGTGAGACAAGAGACCAAAGTCAAGAAAGCAAAGTAAGTTTTAATACACTCTGCATAGAGTAAGCAGAGCAGGCCTGCCTAAGATAAGAGGCCCAGATGCTCATTCTGAGGCTTCTTTTATGTGGTTTTGGCAGGGCAGAGAGGTCCTTGATTGACAGCGGTCAGCTCTCTAGACTTGTTCTGATTGGTGGAATGGGGACAGGGGCTGTGCTGTGCTTGTGCCTCTGATATTTCTTATCTGGGGGTCCCTGGACATTTCCTGAGTCACCCCTGGACCCTGTGGCTTCATCTGATTAACTCTCTGAGTCATTTCTGGCTTTCTGGTTCCACCTGATCCACTCCCTGAGTCATCTTTGGGGGCTCCTTTCTCCTTTCCATCCCGCTCATTTCTTTCTGCCTAACACCTGTATGGTATCTCATGAAATGACTGACAAAATAGAATGAGGAAAAATCATCATCAATGCTTTTAATCAGGGATAGGTGTCATCCATAATCCTGAAAGGTTAAGGAATTTGCGATATAGAGTACAAAAGGGACTGAGTCTAAAGGAAGGGATAGCTTGCAATGTTCCTCTTGAGAATATTCTGTCTCAGGGCTTACGTAGAGGGGGCTACAGCCGACCCTCACCATCAGCCCCTTATCTGGAGCAATGAAAGGTGGTGGCTAAGGGGGGTCAGTGAACACACTTGCTCTTAGTACCTAACACAAAGCAACTTTGTTTGCAAGCTGGCTACTACAAGGCCACTTTGTTCATGTAGTGCCTGCCCATGGAACGACACAGGATAGCAGAAGGATTTTTGTCACCTATTTCAAACATGGTTAAGACCTTGTTATCTCTCACAAGATCCCAATTTGGAGAAGCAAAAGCTAGAGCTAATAGAAAGTTTTGCAGAATACTGGAACCATATCATTTGACTTCATTTCTCATCTATACTTCCAAAGCACTGAAAATCAGATTGCTAGGACTCTTCTACTCAAAGTGTGGACCTTAGGCTGGCAGCCGCAGCATGACAAGACCTCACTAGAGATGCAAACCCTTAGGCTCCACCGCTCCACTGAAGGACAACTTGCCTTTTTAACAAGATCCCTAGTGATTTGTATGCATATTAAGGTTTGAGAAACACACACGAGGTGATCCTAAATGACAGAATAGGGCTTAAGAAACACCCAGGTAAGTCCAAAGATGAACAAAGGAGGTCTTACCCATCGTGTTGGAGACAAACACATTTGGATACTGCTTTCCTCATCTAGGGGTAAGCTAAATGGGAAAAAAAAGACCAAACAGGAGTCATGGTAAAACATTTATCATGATAAATACACTTGGCCCTTTAACTATGCAGTGGTTAGGGACACTGACCTCTCATGCAGTTGAAAATCCCTACAGAACTTTTGTGTCCCCCAAAATTTAACTACAAAAGCCTACACTGTTGACTGGAAGGCTTATCAATAACACAAACAGTTGATTAGCCCATATTTTGTATGTTAAATGTATTATACATTGTATTACAATAAAGTAAACTAGAGGAAAGAAAATGCTTCCTCGAATTGTTGCAAATCTCCAAAAATTTTTCCAAAATATTTATTGGAAAAAAACTCATGTATAAAAGAATCCACATAGTTCAAACTGATCTTGTTCAAGAGTCAACTGTACTCTGAATATCCCTATAGACTGGAGGACAAAGCAAAGGACAACTGTATTATTTAATATGTATTCTTCTAAAATAAGGTGAGATATAATTATTAACAGTAAAATGATGGAAAGAGTATTTTAGACCAATAATAATTTATAAAATACTAAAGAAAAGTACATACAACATTAATTAGCAGATAAAGGATTCCAGAGCAGAAACTTTAAGTGGGAAAAAGATCATTTATAAATTAAAGAAATGACAAGTCTCTAGGAAATAAGTACTGCTCTCATTTCAAGTACTAGACTTTTGAAAAGATTAATTAACTAGAGTAAACTTTTGTAATTTATTTTAAAAGGAGATAGAGAAAAGACTCAACAAAATTCTGAAAAAAGAGCATATATAATGAAACAAAATGATCTTTTAATGAATAATCTAATACATAGAACTCTGACAACAAATTTTATTTCACTTGAAATCTTGAAAGAAGAAATGTACAATTGTCTTGGAAAATTTTATGACTTAATATGGCTTAAGAAAAAATAGAAAATATGAATTGACCAAGTTATGGCAGAAATGGGATTTTGTTGTCAAAAAAATTACATCTGAAAATTGCTGTAGTTCCAACTAATAATTCCAGGTCCATTTCTACTTTGACCTTCCAAGAAGATTTAATGTCCATAACAAATATGCCAGAAAGAGAAAAGTAAACTATTAAGTAAGATGAAAAGTTTTCCAATTCATTTAACAAAAATTTATATATCTCTGAAAACTATACCTATTGATTATAGAAAAATTGAGCAACAGAACAGAGACAGATGTAAATATTCAGACCTCCAAATTCTAAATACTATAAAAACTGACTTTAGCACTACTAAAAATTAATGACCGAGGATATAGTATGACCATTACCAAAATAGAGAAATAGAAAAAGGAAAAAAGGAAAGAAGGAAGGAAGGGAGGAAAATAATCATAAAAGGATGTTTTCTTTTTTATCAATAAAAGAATGCAGATTAAAGATTTTTCTGTCTTTACCATGATCATGATCATCATTATTATTGGTTGTGGTGAGTATGTGGGAAAATATGAAATGTCCATTAATGAGCAAAACTTCTGATAAATTTTCCAAAATTTTGTGAAAGTTTTCCTGGCTAGTTCTAATCAAGAACTTGATTCATAGGAAATCATCAACAATGTCCACAAAGACTTATGTGCAAGAATATTTATTATCTTCTTACTTATGACAGTGAAAATTGGAAACTAGTTAATATCCAGCAATTGTTGTTTAAATATATGTTAATGTATCTATAATGTGGAATTTTGAAATCACAGAATTTGGTAAATAATCTTGATGTAACATGAAAAGAGATATCAACAATATATAGTGAGATATTAATGTTTTAAAATATATAGCATCTAAAAATACCATGTCAGAGTGACCACACAATATTGAAGGAGAAAAAAGAGCTGGAGAACTGACACTACCCAACTTCAAGACTAAGTATACTGTTACAGTAATCAAGACAGTGTGGTATTGACAAAAGAATAGACAAATAGATCAATGGAACATAATAGCCCAGAAAAGGCCCAGATAGATATGGTCAACTGATCTTTGATGAAGGAGCAGAGGTAATACACTGGAGCAAAGTTAGTTCAACAAATGGTACTGGAGCTATTGGATATCCACCTGCAAAAGAATGAATATGGACATGGAACTTATAGTCTTTACAATAGCTCAAAATAAGTATTATTTCAGGGAATGGTTGTGATAGCCACTCTAATGCTCTTAAAGAATTGCTTAAAAACACATGTAATAAAGATGGTTATACGAGTGCAAAAAAAAACAAAAACAAATGGATCACGCAAATCTAACTCTAAGACATAAAACTAAAAAACTAGAAGATAACAGGAGAAAACCTAGATGACCCTGGCTATGACAATTATTTTGTAAATACAACACTAAAGGCCTAACCCATGAAAGAAATAATGGGTAAGTCAGACTTCATTAAAATTAAACACTTCTGCTGTGGAGAAGACAATGTCAGGAGAAGAAGAGTCACAGATGAGAAGAAAATATTTGCAAAAGGCACATCTGAAAAAGGATTGTTAAACCAAATATACAAAGAGCCCTTAAAACTCAACAATAAGAAAACAACCCAATTAAAAAAGTGGCTGAAGATCTTAACAGACACCTCACAAAAGAGTCTGTACAGATGGAAAACAGGCATATGAAAAAATGTTCCACATTATATCTCATTAGGGAAATGCAAAATGAAACGAGATGCTATTATACACCTATTGGAACGGCCAAGATCTGGTACACTGACAACACCCAGTGAAGGTGTGGATATGGAAAACAGGAACCCTCAGTCACTGTTGGTGGAAATGTAAAATGGTACAGCCACTTTGGAAAACAGTTTGTCAGTTTCTTACAAAAATAAACTGTCACCATAGGATCCAAAAGCTGTACTCCTTTGTATTTATCTAAGGAAAATTATCCATACAAAAACCCACACACAGAGTTGTTTATAGCAGCTTTACTCATAGTTGCCGAAATTTGGAAGCAACCAAGATGTTCTTCAGTGGGTGAGTGGATCAGTGAACAGCAGTGCATCCTGACAATGGAATATTATTCAACACTAAAAAGAAGTGGGATATTAAGCATGAAAAACATGGAGGAAACTTAAATGCATATTACTAAGTGAAAGAAACCAATCTGAAAATGTTACTGTATGATTCCAACTCTATGACATTCTGGAAAAGGCATGCTGTGGGGAGTAAAAAGATGAGAGGTTGCCGGGGTAAGGAGGGGGAGGGATGGGTAAGTGAACCACGGAGGATTTTTAGGGCAGTGAAAATGTTCTCTGTGATACGGTAATGGTGGATACATGTCATTATTCCGCTGTCCAAACAGAACATACAACACCAGGATTGGACCCTGTCGTAAACTATGGATTTTGGGTGATGCCGATGTGTCAATATGGGTTGTTAGAAAAAAGAATCCAACTGAGTAAATTTGCAGATCTAATTGGCTTTATTAAACTATTCATGAATTGGGCAGCATCTCATCTAGCAAGTAGAGGGAACGCTAATGGAAGATTTCCAAAGGCAGAGGAGGGGCAGAGAAAAGGAATTTACTAGCAAGGAATGCATTGTTTTAGGCAAAGTTGCCCTCCTAAGGGAAATTGGAGGGGGTCTGTCAGAGGATTACACCTAGTATTGACCAGGAAATTCCAGCTTGGCTGGTTAAAGTTTATATTTGGGGAGGGGGTGGGGTTTGAAACTGTACTGAGGTTAGATATTAAGTACTGTTTTTCTGACATGGGATCTTAACATAAGTGACACAACTTAGGGCCTGTGTTTTTCTTTTGAACAAGGCTCATCATTTGGAACAAATGTCCCACTTTGTTGTGGGATGTGCATAACTGGGGAGGCTGTGCGGGTGTGAGGGGCAGGGTGTATATGGAAAGATCTTTGTACCTTCCTCTCAACTTTGCTGTGAACCTAAAGCTGCTCTAAAAAAAAATCTTACAAATATTAAGCCTGTGTGTACATGTGCATAGATAGATTAGGTAGTTAAGTAGAGGAATAGGTAGATAAATTTGCATAAAGAAATTTATCTATGATAAATAAATAATAGTCTATCATATTATAATTTTGGATTGTGGATTAAAAGCATTTTGGCTTTCTTTGTACAGTTTTGTATATTTCCTAATTTGTACCAAGAACAGCTCATGATTAGGATAAAAATGACACCTTTTTGTTCACACTTTTGCCAAAATAAGTATTATGTAAGGTAAGTTTGAGGCTATCTGATATTTAGAACTCTTCCTGGGGACTCAGAAATATCCAATTATAGACACTGTCTTAATAAAGAATCTGATTCTCTTTTTTTGTAGCTATTGAAACTGTGTTTCTGGTTTCTTAGCATTTCATTTCAAGTCATATGCCCCCACAATTCGGAAGAGGTTGATTCAGAGGAGACTTGCTCTGTGGTCAAGAAGCCTTTGGAGTGGGGTTGCTGTAAACTTTCATTTTCAAAGAACTCAGCATCCTTCCTTAATTGTATCTGGTAAGCTCAAAATTTACTGTTGCTATTTTAACTGTCCTGAGAAAACCATTAGAGGGTTTTAGCTAGAGTGTGTCTATGAATATTCATAGACAGTCAGCTTCTGCATTAGAAACCACGCCCACATCTCTGCAATCTGCAGCAGGAAGGGCATCCTCTGGGACTCGTAAGGCAACATGAAAACTTGATACCAGGCTGCCTGCAGTATACACATAGATCTGCTTTGCTGTGTTACTTTTATAGAAAAGATTTTCTCATTTCCTTTGTTGTATCATGGAAATGTTTTTCAGCTTCTTTTACCTGTTTTACATGATTTCCCTGATTACAAAACTCTTATAAAGTGAAAACTGTCATTTTCTAAAATCAGAAATTGATATGTAGCTTTAAAAAGAATATATATACTATTCCTATATTATTGTGGGATGTACAGTGAAGCAACATTTTGCATATGTGTATGGTAATGATGTAGAAAGTTGGTTAAATATATAAACAAATGTGATGGTTCATGCTATGCATCTCAATATGAGGCTGATCATTTTGAATCTGAATTTGATATATGAATATGGGGCATAATATAAGTGGATTGATAATATAGGTAGATGTTGGCAACTATCCTGAGATCACATAGCCAGCTAGCTAAATTCGATTATATATGTTTTATTCATATCCATTATTACAAATGTTTATACTGTGGAACACAAAGGTCAACTGGACCTTCCTGTCCCAGTGGGAAATTGAGAGTCCTCCACATAACATTGTTACCAGTTCTGTTGGCCTCGTTTCTTATGACCTCCTCTAGCTTATATATTGTCTGTTAATTGCACTAAGTAGGCAAAAGTGGAAATCAGTAGATCTTGTAGAACTGACCACCACTCCCCTCCCCCATATCAGTGAATCCGTGAACTCTGGACTTACTGAAGTTTTCATCTGGGGACAAGAATGCAAAACTGAGCATAGAACTTCAAATCTCTTTACAAGTATCTTTCTTTCCTCAAGTTCCTCCCTGACTCTGTATCTCTGATCTCACTAAGCATCTAGCCTTTCTTTTTTGTTCTCTTTTCCCCATTTTTCTCTAAAGAATTTCAGTTCTTCTCCTTTTATTTGCAGAGTAATTCAGCAAACTTGCATGCCCCAAATTTGCTTATCCAAACCTGTCAATGGGCTGCCACATCAAGGCTTTTCTCATTCACATAATACATGCTTTTAAAAAAGAGTTGGGATTATATAACATCAAACATTATATTTTGTTGTTGTACACACAATGCTTTTTTTAAGGCATTAGTTCCCTGAGGGTTCCATTGTCCATTGCTTTCTCATACCGCACTCTTCTGGAAGAACCTTTCATTCTACAGTGTTTCCATTCCCTATCTATTACAAGGACTTGCAAATTGTTGTCTCAGCTTCCACCTCCTGAGTTGCAAACCCACATAAAGAACTGCATACAAGATGTCTGGACTGGGAAGTCCCTCAAGCACTTGCACTTCAATACATTAAAGCAAGTCACACTATATGCCCCAAACAACTTGCTATTTCTTTCTGTGTTCCTTATAAATGGTTATACCACCACTATCTTCACAAATGCCCAGCCCAGAGATCTGGGAGCCATTATTAAGTTCTTTTTCCTTATGATTAACATTGGATTACTAATGGAAATCTGTCTCCCCTAGAATCTATACTTTCCTTCCCAGGCTCATTAGCCTTCCTTAAGATCATTGTTTTTCCTCCGGGGCTCTGGAAACTACCAAATGAGGTGACTTGCATTTGGTCTGTCCCTATTCCATTCCATTCTGTTACACTCGTGCCCAAGAAACCTTTCTAAGTTACAAATCTGACCTTCATTCCTCTCTGCTTTCCTCCTCAAGAGTCAAGCCCAAGTCCACCAAGTGTTGAAGTGCAATGTCCTCCACAGTCTGCTCCAGGGGACGACCAGCCTTATTATTTCCATGTCCCTCCTGACTCCCTGTGCTGGTCTAGCCTCTTCCTATGGGGAGCTGTCACATTTGACATTTTATGTTTCTGTACCTGTCTAAGAGTTGTCACTTTTGCCTTGGAAGACCTTCTCCAATCTTTTTTTTTTTAACTGGTAAATGCCTATCCTTCCATCAAGGCCCAGACCAAAAGAATCTTCCTCTTAAAAGATCCCTGTTCTTTTGTCTTCTGCTTAGCATTAGTCCCCACTCCACTCCTGTGTTGCCATGGCACTTTTAAAGAATCTCTGTATTAAAGGATATACTGTATTACCCTGTATGATTAATGGACACCTCAGTCTCCCCACTGGAGTGGAAACTTCTGAGTCAGGATTGCATCCTATTCAAATTTATTGCCTCCATATTTAGTTCAGAGCCCATAGCAAGGTCAGTGGATGCAAACTGGTGAATTAAATAGGTGATCCACACTTAATTATTGCTACCTGGGGACAAAAGCACTTAAGATGGGTTCTTGAGATGACCTTTAATGTGACAAAGACTCTTTCCTTGACCAAAGTTCAGTAGGCTTCTCAGAGCACCCCCCCCCCCTTAAATGCTACTGTCGTTGGGCCCTATCCTTGGCCTGTTTAGTTCAGTTTTAGCAGGAATCCTGATAAGTCAGTTTAGCAAAATTGTCCCTACCATTAATATCCGATCAAATTCCTCATCCCCACCTTTGATGGGTAAGCCCTTGGTCTGCCTTCAGCAAGAATCCTGTTATTTCAGCTTAGCAAGCATCTTCCCATCCTTTATGTCTCCTCTGAGTGATTTTCCATCCTCTGGTTTCCCCCACTCAGCTCACTGGCAATAAATTCCCAGCTGTCCTTTTGTATTCAGAATAGGGGAGCCTGATTGCTCTCCCCTATTGCCAGTCTTGACACTTGTCGCAAAAGTCCTGAATAAGGTCTCCCATACCATTTCAACAAGTCTCAGAATAAATTTTCCTTTAATATATGCCATGTTGTTCCCTATGAAGATGCTACCTCTGCATATAAGTGAGGATCTCTGCGAGGTACGCTGATTCTTCCAGACCATTCTTTATTCTAGGTAACTGAGCTTAATTAATGTGTTCTTCCCACCCTACATGATGGTTAACTTATATCCACAAAGTAACTTATTCATATGTTAGGATTTAACTATATATTCATCAAAGTAGGTAACATTTTAAATATCTCATTAGCATACGTATGTGTTCACACTTAGACATGTGAAGGACTGGTTTTATAAAGAATGCAGAAGAATATGTACATCTAATTGATTACTGACCACTGAGATTCTCTAAATGAGGTAATGATGCTTATGAAAGAAAATTACCCAGGGTCCAAGTAATTCTAAGCATTCACTCCATGCTACTTTCCCCTATTTCCCTGATCATTATAATATCCTTAAGCAGCTATACACTTATTCTAATGATATTGACACCGATTGAATGCCAGAAGTTTCTTCTGGAAACATATATGTTACATTTTAAGATACATTTTAAATACTTCATAGTTACACTTTGGTTTTCCTTAAATATTAAAATATTTCATGCCTACCTCAGATCATATATTAAAACAGCACCATTCCTAGGTAATCTGTTAAATATCTTTTCAGCATTTACTGCTAGATACTGAGAGTATAGGAGAAAAATCCAGACCAAGTTCTTGTCCTCATGGAGATTATTCTGCAGTGCAAGAGAACAGTACTAAATAAGGAAATATAAAGTCTACCAGATGGTGATAAGAAATGTGGAGAAATGTATAGTGATATAAAAGAGAGATGGCTTATGTAGAGGATGCTAATTTATATGCAGTGGTCTGAGATGGCCTCTACGAAGGTAATAATAGAGGACGAATCTAGAGAAAGACACACCCACACAGACTGAGAGAGAGAAACTTAGTTGGAGGAAAATTGCTCTACATGGAGGGAACGCCCAGTGCAGAATGAGGTGGGAGGGTTGGATGTATTCAAGGAGCGGTAGTAGAAGAGGATGTTGACAGATGGCAGTGGGGCCAGATCATTGTAAAGCCTCTAGTTTGTATTTTGAGTGAGATGGGGCCACCGTAGATTCTGAAGCACCCAAGTGGCAGAGCTGACTAACGCTTTTAAAACACTCACTCAGGTGGCTCGGAGAACAAAAGATTGCATGAGGACAAAGACGTAAACCAGGAGAGGAATGAGGCATTTTTGGCAATAATCCAGGGGAAAGATGACAACAATTTGACCAGAATTGTAGCAAAACAAGTAGTGAAAGAAGGCTGAAGTGTGGATGTATTTTGGAAGTAGGCCTGCAGCATTTGCTGCTAGATTTATGATTAGGTGGAAAGAAAAAAGGAAACCAGGGTGGTGACTTCAGGTTGTTTTGTCTGAACTACATAAAGAATGAGATTCCCATTTACTAAGGTGACAGGAATGATGACTTTGGAAGGTGGGAATTAGGTAGTGAGAATATCAAGAATTTTGCTTTTAAATATGTTAACGCTCTATAACCAGTACTGTCTCTTGGAAAAGGAATCTGTTGTATTTTTTTTTTCTTGCCAAGATAAGCAGAGCCTTAAAGCTGCAGATGTACCTATGGGATGGTGTACACATAGATGGTTAGAAACTGCAGTGTAAAGTGGGCTGCTTGCCTCAAAGCCTAGTGGGTTTGAAAATGGAAGTCAAGTCTCCCAATGTCAAGACAGCCTATCTATATTTCACAAAGATAGAGCAATATTTTATTAGGTAATTAAGCCTCAAGGCAAGTTTGGCTTAGATAGAACTGTGACCAAAGAAAGCCTGTGTGTCTTTCTCCCTAGTATTAAAAGCACAGACTGCTTTCTTAGCTCCTGGGATTCTTTAACATATGGAAGTACTACTTCTAGCCAAGAAGCTTCTCTGCTTGCTTATAAAGAGTGCTAATATTTCCTCAAAGGTAAGAAGTCATCAATGTTGTCTTTCCTTAAAATGATAGGCAACTCTGGAAGTAGAGGTAGACATTGACATCTTTCCAAATTCCTGCACAGATAGTATTCAATAGATGCCCTTGCATGCAAAACTCTATAAAGTGGGTTGGACCAGCACAATTATCACTTGTGAGCTAAGAAATCCAAAGGAAAAGGAAAAAAAGAAAGAAAAGAAGACACTAAATGCTGGAAGTAATAAGTAGCAGCACACAGTTGCAAAGATGATTGGAGCAGAGCTGGGATGAAGAACAAGGTGTCTGAATTTGTGGTGCAGTATTTACACCACAGCACACACATCATCACTGAGCCTTTAACTCTGTGTTTCTTAATCTCTTCTGTAGGCTTTCTTTTGGAACCTGCAGAAACCCCTGCAGTCTAGGTTATGGATGAGAGTTGTTGGGAAGTAATTCAGAGGAGCTATTGACAAGTTGAGGAGGGACTTGCTTTTATTAGGTAATCATAAAATATCTTATATAAGGAACTGGAGACTATCCAGTTCTCTCTGGTTGCAGAGAAACTTGTCCTCCAACTCCTGGAAACAGAAATTTCAGACTCAACCAATGAAGCTCAAGCAAATAGCATTACCTCATCAAAAGAATGTTTCATTGGCTGTTCACTTTCCAAGTAGCTTTCAGACAGTTTCTAATATTTTAACCCTTGTGTTTATAACTCCTATGCAGTGCAGTGTTGGAGCTAACTCTTGATACTAAAGACATTCCATGTGATAGAACATACGGTAAGATTAAAGAAGTAAACACTACTTAATTCCATTCAAAACGTACAATAGAAGTGGTCAATTTGACTTAAAAAAAGAAATATTAATTTTCTTTTTGCTGAATCATAGTATCTCTATTTACAAGTCAGAAAAATATCAATCCTTGAATAAAAAGAGCAAAGAGAACCATAACCATAAACTTACTCTGTGCTATGTGTACCAAACCCTATAGCTTCTGAAATATCCAGGCTTTTCCATGGATTATAACTCCTCACCCATTTATCTTTGGCAAGTTGGGGATTGGTGTTGGGTTTAGTTGCTGGAGTAGAAATCTATGTATGTGGAAAAAAATGGTGAATGCCACTAAGGGATTGGAGTAGCATGAAAGGGGGCCATGAATAGAAGACTCATAGAGTTTACCAAGAGCAGATACTTGATCTTGTTATAGGAATGCCTTCCCTATTCCTTCTTTTCCTAATCCCACTGATCTATCAGGCGAAAGTAAAATCCCATTTCCTCTATTTCAAGCAATTCTAAGTCACCAGACCTCACCTTCTGACCCCGTTTGCTCTTCTGTCCTGTTTCATGACAGCGCTGTACTAATATTGTAATCTAGTATTGTGTTACCTAACCATTTTTATCTTATGTTGTCAATTAGATTGTAAATTCTATGAGGTCAAGATTTAGGAGTTACAATTTCATACATTTTTCTTGGAACCTAGCACAGTAAACATCTGAAGATTAGTTAATATGGTGATATTTGAATGTGAATTCAGGAGTAAGTCTTAAAAATGGCCATACTTCCTAATAGCCAACAGGTTGAGGATTGTCCACTCCAGGAAAGAAGACCCAGGTCTTTTATCTCTTTGGCAGTTCACAGCCCTCACTCCTCAGAGTCTTAAAGTTGCTGAAAGTGTAATGAGCTTGGAAAAGATCTAGATGTGACACCTAGCCCTGTCACTTTCTGTATTGTTATTTTGGATATGCTGCTTAAATACCACGAGTTTCAATATCCTTGACTGTAAAACTGGAAGAAATGGAACCTAATACAGAAAATAGTTGTAGGGATTAGAGGAAGGTGCACAGATGCACCCGCTCTGCCATCTTCTTCATCATCTCCCCTTTACTCTGGGTGAGATTCATTCATTCTGGATGGGGAGAAAGTTTTGTATTTAACAGGAATTTTCTGGTATCACCTCTTACTTTACTCATTCCTGCCCAACTCCAAAATGCTGAAACCCTTCAAATGTGGCTTAACTGCCTTCTAAGTTTCTAGTCCGTCTGTCTCTCAACAGAAAGGAGTCACACCACAGCATCCAGCTTCTGAATTAATGGAGCTTAAATTACACTTGTTCTTGTTGAACTGCTTCACCTCTGCTTCACCTTGAGCATCTGGATGTCACAGGGCTACAGCCTTCAGCTTTCCCTCTGAAGTGCAGGCCTCTTTGTTCCCGGTGGCTATGTCGTCTTGCTGCCCCACTCTTCAATTCTATGACGAGATGCGAGTCTTCACCGCATCATGGAACCGAAGGTCACTCTACCTGGGCCTACAGCCATAGCTGCTGGCAACGGAATGTTCTCCAGATTGAGCTGTGCTATCTTCCCAAACTCTGGGAACTCATGCCATAAGCCCCAGGCTTCTCCTAATTCTGTGTTATGATGACTAAGGGGAAATGCTGCCTGATCTCTTCGGGCATTTCCTTGGATTGCTGGGCAGCCAATTAGCACAAACACACTTCAAGAGCAGTTATTTCGTTCTCTTTTCATTTTTCCATCTATCCTTTCATCCATTTTCTGGGCGCATAACTGTACTTCAGAACCTTAACTAAGTCCTAGGATACAGAGTTAAATAGGCTAGTCTTAGTTCTAGTGGCCAATCTGACCATGTCTCAGTACAAGCTTTGCCTCATACTGCACTTATCCCAACGTGACTCAGCTGAGCCTGACTTATCCTTAAATGCTACTTTGTACTTTTTATAGGAAAAGATATTCAAATGGGAAATGAAGAAAATGTTAGAAGATCCAAATGCAAATTGAATAATATGGATGTTTCCTGAAATTTTTAGTTCCGCTCGAAGCAACAGCAAATGGTCTTTTCTGAGTAGAATATTTACGTTAAAACAAAGAAATAAACAAAATGATAGGTTAGAAACAGGAAGATCTTCAGAAATACATACTACACTTGTCTAATGAGTACTAGAGCAAATTTAATGCAGGCTCTCTCTTGTCTACAGAAAGTCTCTAGTTTTAATAGATGGCTGATTTGTTACAGTGCTAATAAAGCTAATGGAAATGATTACAATCTTTCCAAGTATTTCTTACCTTTGTTTTAAAAAATCAATACCAAGCTTTCTTACTTTCATTTTAAAAATCTAATTTCCATTAAAAAAAACACAACAAAAACCAAGAATGAAGCCAATATTAGACTTCACAGAGACTGCCAGAAGTGTCTGTCTATTTGAGATGACCTAATGCAAGGACAAATACCCTAAAGACTGTGACTCCCCAGTGCTTGAGACACTGGCAGCCAGACTGGTGTGGTCTGAGCGAGCCTGAATAAGAACAGGGCCTGTCAGTGGCAGCTGCTCCTCTCTGGTTAGACTTGGAATGAAGTCATTTGCTCCAGCCTGAATTTCAATGGTCCCATGGAGTCTCATTTTCTGCCAGGTTGACCTTCGATCTTGTATATGGGAATGAGTCCACACCACAGCCAGAATTTCAGTCTGTCCCATGGAGCCCCAACTTCATTTCCATTTTAGAGATTTCTCTGACTGATGCACTAGCTCCCTTCTGAAGTGCTTTTCTTATGTCATACCTAGTCTCTGTTATTAAGGTCTGATTGTTCTATGTAGCTTGTTAATTTATATACTTTTGCAACAAATATTTATTGAATAATTACGGTGTTCCAGCTAGGTACTGGATTAGAGCAGGATTTCTCTTCACACACAGAACTTAAGAGTCCATTGAGTGATAGATATTTAACAAGATGTTATTATGAAATGAAGTAAGAGTTAATAAGAGAAGTATTAATTCCTCCTCCTCTAGGGATCTGAATTCTGCTCATTAAGGAAATCTCGAACCATAACAGCAGTTTACCTGATTGCCAAGAATTCTGCAAACAGGGTGCCCTCCTCCCTTTTGGTGCCCCTGCACTTTGCCTTTCCTACCTGATTTTATTTTTCAACACTGGTCACTTTGAAACTTATAACTGAGACTTATTTCACTCTACTGGGTGCTGCCTAGAGTCATCTCTTCAGCTGGCTTCAGTAGGATGGTTAGTTGCTTCCAGCAAGGATCTGGCATTTGTGCCTGAAGCTATTCACTGCGTCTTAACTGTCCCTCTCAGCTACATGATGCAAAAGCCCCAAGAGCCTATGCATATCAGCCTATTGGACTACAAAGATCTCTGCAAATATATTTTCATGCAAACTTTGAGTTGGAACTGACATTCTCTGTGGCTTAACTATGTCAGTGCCTTCTTAAGATGCAATGAAGTTTTTCTTTAAGGAAGCTGTAAGCTCTACAGAAAGCCTGATTTGCTTTAACATCCCTGCTATACTCCATACTTTCTTACTGAGGTATGCACTACTTTCTCATGTGGAAGATGAAAGTAATGAGTGTTGACTCGAGGACTGAAAAGAGATAATACATGGGAAAATGCTTCTAACTGCAGCACACCATATACATGTAAACTATTGTTGCAGTTGCTTGCTAAGGGATTCCCAAGTAAGATGAAAGAAGCATTATAATCATGCAAATTGGCTTATTTATGCCCAAGAGAAAAAATTATTCTTTTTTGGGTGTCAGTTTTCTCTTCTGTTGAGTAAAAGGGTTGGGTTGGATGACTTTCCCAAATTAACATGGATTCAATGATGCTATTATGTCTTACTGATATTTAAATATTTCAGGAAGTTCAATGAATAGACAAATCCATTATCAATAAATATTGATTACACAAAGAGCAAGTACAAGGAAGGATATTGGGTGCTTGGAACATAAAATGATTTCATATTCAATCATGACTATGAGGAAATTCTCTAATTTGGAAGAGAAGCCATGTATATGGAAAGGCATAGCTGTCAGAATGCGATGTTAAATAAGTGATACTAGAAGTAAAGAACAAACTTTTACCAAAAGCCAATGCTTTTACATCACCTAATCCTCACAATAAGCGTGCAAGATTTGTTTCGGTATCCCTATTTTGCAAATGAAAGCTATGAGACTGAAGTAAATTTCATAATTTAATTATCTAAAACAGCTGGTAATTAAAAACCACACTCAAGTCAAGTTTATTACAATGTAGGTTTTTCAATTAAATCAAAGACTTTGATAGTTCATAAACTACAAGTTCCTTACCACGTAGTCTACTACCCACCCTGGGAAACTTTTAAGAGCAAAAAGCGATACTGTTAATAATTACTCTGAAGAAACAGACATAAAACAGAAATGACCTGGCAAACCACGATTTATGATCATCCTACCTACTGTGTTTTATTTAAACTGTGTCACTGGGGAAAAAAAAGGATGTAAGCACAATTTAGAGCAGGATTGAAGGCAAGTGTCTTGGTAAACAACTTGGTGGGTGAGCCATCTCTCTGCTCTCCCCCGACTTCTGGTGCTTGAGTCTAATGTTCTTTGGCTACAGCCTTGATAGTTTGCAATGTTTCTTTCAACCACCAGTTATTTGGTTGCAGCTCACAGTGAATTAATACTGTGGTGAGGACCTGGAGGTGACAGGGTGGGCCCTCTAATGAACCTTTGAGTGTACTCAGTCACCCCTGTACCTTGTTTATGGCTAGCTCCTTAACAGCTGTAACATCAAACACAGAGGTGTTTGGGAGTCTCCAACTGGCCTAGGCTTGAATCTTTTAAGTGTGTGATATTTGGCAAGCTACTTAACTTGACCCTGCCTGAGTTTTCATGTGATTACATTGTTTCCAAAAGTGTTCGCTACTTTTAGTACTAGTATTAGATAATTAGAATTACCATTTCTTTCTACCAAGCAGAGGATGGGATAAATAGCTCAGTAAGGATGATTTACTGACACTTGACAAAGAGAATCATTAGTAGTAGAGTAGTGGATCTTAACGTTATAAGTCTTGGGTCAAGGTCCCAGCTTTTCCCTGGAATGCTTTTGGGCAAGTCACATGACTTCTCTGAGTCTCAGATGCTCCTCTGAGAGTATAAATTGGAGCCAGAGTGATAGCGACTGTGCAGGGTCCTTATGCACATTGCAATATTCCAAAAAGTGCTACCTAAAAGTAAATGATTATAAGTTGTTAATTCTACCGTGTTTTATTAAAAATAATTTAATAATTTACTCAATAAAATGTGCATGGCACTTGGCAACTTTCAACTATGTTAAGTATAAAAATTGTCACCGCTCTTTTGTCACCTGTAATTTAACAGGCGAGTTATCCTTGGCAGGGTTTAAGATCTTAGAAAAATAAACCACAATGATCAGTTTTCGGTGAAGTAAGTGGTGTCCAGAGTTTGCTTATGGGACAAAAGAATCACTAGGAGAGCAATTGGCTACGATCTGCTCATCATATCCAGCCTTTGAAGAACAACAGACTGCACCCTCTTAAATGTGTGGTTCATGTTCCAAAATGGAAATGAGTTACACACTGAGAAATACAGGAATAAAAACATGCCAGAATCAGGGCTCGCTCTGCTTGGAAGAGACTTTTGTGGTGCATTGCAGAGAAATATGAGTAGTGAGGCTGAATCCAATTACAGAAGCCAGCTTCAATTCCCACTTGCTACCTCGGTTGAGCAGTGAAAGAAACGAAAGAAACACAGAGAACCAGAGTTCAACGGTGGGCCAGAAGGGACCCTGGGGCAATTTTCCCAAGGCAAGGTGATAGATCAGGTGAGAGAGAAGGGCCTCTCTACCGCTTTCAGTTTCTTTAAAAATCAGATTAAATGCAGACGTTTCCAAGTGAAAATCCTGTTAAAGCAAACAGTCAGAAAATATAATTTTGTGTAAAATTTCTATTTTCAAAGGACATACTGAGATTAATATTGACGGCCCTTGAAGGAGGGGTGAATGTTTCCACCGGGGTTCCCAGGGCCTGTGCGGACCTGAGGGCTTGAGGCTGTGAGGCCATCATCTTGCCCATCATCCCCATGAGGCAGGACAGTCCCATTTTCCAGTTGGAGGAATGGATTGAGTTAACAGCCCTAAGCTTACACGCTGGCCCTTTCCAGGCTTGTTCTTTCTCACTAGTAAACCCCATCATCATGCAAGTCTGTCAAGCAGAGAAATTTTATAAAATGCATTTAAAACCTAAGTGGTTGACAGAGCTCCTGGTCGCCCAGCAACAGAGCTTCCAGAGCTAAGCAGTGTGACACGCTGAAGAGGTCTCTAGAGAAGAGAGGAGACCTCACTTCTTGCTGTAGCTTTTTTGCTATGAGAAGTGGGAAATTTCATTTCAGCCCTTGGGGGAACTCACTGATAAGATGACCTACTTGAATCAGATGACCACAGAGTTTCTCTCACTCTTTCCTCTAACGATCAGACGAACCATCCCGTTATGATAGTCTCAGCCTCTGAGATATGACCCTTCAGTTTCAATCCCGACTTTGTTATTGAATTCAGCATCTTTAGCCATTCACACTCAAATTCCTTCCTTACCTATCTCTATGTAAGGTAACAACCCTGTCAAAACTGGTTGTTTTGTAGGACTTATTTAAAGAACAAATATTTCTTAAGCAACATATTACAAAAGGCGCTGTACTTGTGCTAAGATTGTAAACATGAGTAAATCACAAACTCCCCCTTCTAGGAGCTTGTAGCCCTGCAAAGGATAGGAAGATGAAACACAATGTTTAAAACATGAAAAGTTTGTGAAATTTGGAGTGACCTTGGAGGTCACCTTTCATCTGGCTCCTAGAGTTCCATGCAGACCTGTAAGGCTTTTATTTTATGATAAGGCTTATATTGTCCTGAGTCCTGGAAAGTCTTATGGATCTCCCATATCTTGACAAAAAGGAAACTGAGGCTTAAGTTAACTGACTTGCTCCAAATCACTCAGCTACTAAACAGCAAAGGTAGGATTCAAACTCATGCTTTTTGATTATACATTTAGTATTTTTATGCAAATTAGGCCATGTTGATATAGGGTGAAATTTGACAGATGCGTACAAGAGATAGAAAAATAAAGTGATGGTCTTTGAAGAAGGAGAAGTTTCATCAGGAAGGAATTAGGGGGAAAAATCATGGGAGAGGTGGCATTTGAATTGGACACTGTAGGACACGTTGAGTTAGGTCTCTGAAAGGCATCCTTAGGTCTAGGAAAGGCATTCTTGGCAGAAGGAATATTATTAGCAAAGGAAACAAAATCAGAATGTAAGACTGTATGGTTAAGAAGGCATGATTTCATCCAGTAGGCAATGGAGAGATACTGACATTTTTGAGCAAAATAGTGGCATTATCATATATTTATGGTCTTGAGGAGTTATATTTATATTAGGTATAAAGTGTCTTTGCGAAGACTAATTAGGGGACTGGTGCAGTTGTCCAGAAAAACACATGAGGCTGTCAAGCAGAATAATTATCAGGGTTAGGAGGAGAAAATGGACTCACGTTACCTTAGAGACAGCAAGCTTAACATGGTGGGATGAGGAAGGAAGTGCTCTGTGACCACAATGGATCAAGTCTGGTTGGCAGGAGGGTAGCACTGTCAGGGTTGCCACTGTGGATTTTGGAAAATCTGCCCACAGGAAAACTTTGCATGAGGGAGGCTAGATGGGCAAGTGAATGACAGGCCGTGTATTACTTACATATCTGTAGTCCCCAAATTAAATAGCAGACCTTAATTTCAGGGACCATATTTTTATGTTTTAATATTCAGTATATAGTCAGAAGAAGTACACAGCAATTAAATGTGAAAATACCTTTTCTCAGAGCAACTGCAGAACATTATCTGTACCCTGAAGACACCATCCTGTCTCCTCTCAGTCTCTTCCTTTTCTCACTAGAGGTAACCACCATTCCCACTTAATTTTGCCTGGTTTTGCCCTTTACAATCATCTAGTATATACTCTTTTGCATTTGGGTTCATTTACTCAAAATGGTGCTTACAAATTCACCTGTAATGGTGCATGTAGCAGTAAATCATATTTTTTCATCCCTGTGTAGTGTTCTATTGTATGACTACATCGTGATTTATTTATACATTCTGTTGTTCAGTGACTTGAATTAAAAAATAGTGCTGCTATGACATCCTTGTACACGTCTTCAGATGCAGGAATGCAGGGCAGAAACCTGGGAGCATCGTTTGTCTTGAAATGGACATGTACGTGCACATTAGAAGATTTTGGATGCATCGAATCTTTAGATCAGTTTACAAAGAATGCACATCTTTAAAACATTGAGTCTTCAAAACCATAAACATGGTATAACTCTCCATTTTTAGACTTTTTAATATTTCTCTCAAGAGCATTTTCTAATCTTACATGCAGATGTTTGGCACATATTTTTTTAGTTTTAGTCCTACTCGATTTTTGATGATACTGTTTATGGTGTTTTTTTTTAAATTTCATTTCTTGTTTCTGTTATAATGAAATACAATAACATTTGCATATTGATCTTGTAGCTCATGCTTTAACTCATTTAAAATTATAGCAATTAATGTGCCCATTTTGTTGTTTATGCAACAAAAAAGGTCACATTATCAATGAATAATATTGCTTCCATCTTCATTTTTTTCCCTCTTACTTTCCAACATCTGATATAAACAGTTATAGAATGCATCCTTGTCTCCTGATTTCAGAGGGAAAGCTTCACTTTTTTCACTATTTAGTATGAATTTTTCTGTAGGTTTTTTACAGCTGCTTTAAATCAGGTTAAGTAAGCATCCTTCTATTACTACTTTACTAAGAAATTTTTTTTCATAAGTGGATGTTAAATTTTATCAAATGACATTCTGTATAGATCAAAATGATTGTATAATTTTTCTCCTTTAGTCTGTACCGTGATTTATATCTAATGTGGTCATTCTGAGGATAAGAACCGTGACAGCTCCAAAATCCTGTTAACCAAAATTGCTAAACTAGAACTGCTTCCAGTGGCCTGAGCATGTTTAGCTTACAATTTCAATGTTTTTCTATTGCTGCTACATCTAATATAAATATTTCTACCTAGCTTTCAAGTTTTCTGTCAAGTGGCTTCCTCTACCCCTTCCAGCCCATCTTCCCTTGCTCCTCAGCACCTGCTACCCACAAGCTCTTAATGTTGTACCTCATTATATTTACATGAAGGTTATCTTTACCTGAAGTGTGCTTTAACCTCCTTAATGCAGCCAAATCCTTTTTCTCTCTCAAGGTCAAGTTGGGCTCATCTTGTCCATAAAACCTTTTCTGATTAGTTCAACCTTTGTAATTATGAGTTTCTTATCTCCCTTCAATGCCTTCTCCCTCCCCCAAACATACATTTTTATGATAGGAATTAAGAATATTTTGCTTGGATAAATTAATGCCTTCTAGGCCAAGCCTTCCTCACTCAGGCCCCATCAGCCATGTCTCTTTGTATTCACAGTTTATGCTTAGAAGGGGTGTTGTGAATAAAACATGCAGTAATTACTGTGCAATTATCTCTTACAGCAGTAATTTCTCTCTCTCCCAGTAACAAGTGCAGCCCTTGACCCCTTGAAACAAAAGGTGATCAGGGCCGGCTGCTGCTGGTAGTTCGTGAATGCTTTACCATCCTCTTGGAATCTCCTGAAACTCTGATCACAGTATTTTTACAAAATAGCAAATCCTCCTGCTATTCTTTTTGTTAACACTCCACAATTATCCCCATTTGAGGGTAGCATCTGTGATCTGCCTGCGCCCTGATGGCTACAATGTCGTAGGGAAGCATGGCGACTTCCAACCCAGAGCCCTGGGCGGAAGGATTGCGGAACAAAAGCCCAGCCTCATCTTCTCTCTTTCGAATTCCTGCCTATTGTCCTGCTGGACAAACCCCAAAGGAAGCTAGAGGAAGAAGGGTTTCCCAGCTGCAGGCTAGAATAGTCAGCATCCTCGGGCAGGAAAAAATAATAGACAAGGGTAAAAAGTGGATCTGCGCCCCGTGGGGAGCGCCCAGCAGAGGCAGCCTGATATTTGAAAGTTTTGAGGACTTACTGATTATTGAAAGTTGGAGGGAAGGGGCTAGGGTATGTGCAAGCTGAAGGGATGAGACAGCGGGCATGACAACTTGCAGGACAGTTAGAGGTGAGAACAATATCTGAGAGGGAAGCTCCGGCGGGAGCAGAGAGAGGTCCAGTAATGGCCCAGGAATTTGTTGGTGACTCGTGTGAGAGCCCAGAAGTCCAGCTCAGGCGGTGTTTCTGCAGGGCTTGCCGTCAGCGTGACCACTTCTCTGCTCCTCCTGTGAGGTTGCAGTATTGAGAGACTCAGAGCACTTTATATTCCAAGCCAGGTTTGAATCCAGATTTGAATGACACCTGCTTTTGCATTATTTATGGGTAGATCTTGTTTTCACAACCTAAGTAGAAGGATAAGAACTGTTGCTTTTTTTACATTTATCATATATATTTAATACTATCTTTAAGGTCTGAGCACAGAGTAGATCCCAATATTAAATGTTCACTGATGGCTTAACAGCCTTTGAAAACTAGACTTTTTATAAAGTGAGTTAAGTAAATAGCTAGATGATTGATAGATGGAGGACAGATTTAAGCAATGGCTGATTCTAGCTGTTTTATCTTTATAAACCTGGTGAATGACACAAATAACATAAATGAATATTCTTAAATGAAAGTGTTTACATACATAACACGAGGAAGGAAAACTTACATTTTCTGTCTCTCATGTATATTCTCACTGTAAGGATGAAGGAGGTTAGGTTGTCATGAACGAGAATTGGAATTATTTTGGTACTTTCTGTGTACACTTAGTTCAAGAGAAATACCACCTGAAAGTGAGATCCAATGTTTTGCCACATGTATAAATCATATCTGCTACAGTGTTCTACAGATGAGTGTTGCTGTATAATTCAATGTTATAGCAGGAGAATTGGCTATTCTCCTTCAAATTAAATGATGGAAAACTGAGAAAACAAGCCTTTTAAAAAATTATTATTATTATTTAACTGGGATTTCTCTCTCATGCTATGTGTTCATTACAGAAGCTGCACCAAAGAAATCAATAGCCAGGTGTCTTCATCCTGAGTGCTTCTCCAGCAGCACACAGGGTGGGCTGGTAACTCTGAGTAGCTTTCTCCTTAGGAGGGAAGGGCCGGGGCTGAAAATGCCATCCTCCCTGGAGGATGAGGACACGACGCCCTTGTACAGAAGATCATTTGTTCTGTGTCTGACTGTCCTGGGACCTCACACAAGCCCTATGCTATGCTGAGAACAAAGATGACAAATTGGGCATCACCAGTTTTCTATCCTATAACACGTTATTTATTCTTGAATTACAGAAGATAATCTTCATGGGTTTTAAGTACTCATTTATGTAAACTCATAAAGGGAGACTTAATAATCCCCTGGCCTCCTTTAGTTTCTCTTCCAATAACCAATGTTCAGACCCTGAAAGGTAGTCTTCACAGGTCTCTTCCGTTCAAATCCACATATGCTCACTCAAAGGTGGTTCACGCTAGTCTATTTAATCTAATAGATTGACGTAAATTGTTTAGTTAAGTATTTCTTTTTTATTAAGGAAATAATTATTGTATTGAATTATATTTATTTATTGAACTATTATTTAGTTCCGCTAATTCATTCATATTAATTCATGTACTATCTAATCTGCGCTACTGATCTATTTAAGGTGAGTGCTTGCCACTGAATATGGGATTTTTTTCTTGACATGTTAGTCTTTACTCCCAAGCTGTTATAAGTGCCTTGAGGACAAGGAAGATATAAAATATTTAGTGTTTCCTATCAAATACATCCCCACCTTCCAAGCCCATGCAACACCAAAGTGTACTGCTGACCTTGTTTTGGCTTTTCCAAACATATTCTGGTTGTAACTGGTGCAAGGAACAACTTTGCACCCCTTAGATGCAGAACTAAGGGAAAAAAACGATATACTTAATATATACATAGATGAAAAATTTGGGTGTAAAAAGGGAAGGGTTTAAACCACATAAATACATAAATGAAAGTATTAACATCATTCACTTAGTAGATTTTAAGATTTTCCTTGTGACACAGCTACTCCTCTTCTAAAAGCCATCTCAACTTGTCTGGTACAGGAGTACTTCCTGTGAATCCACTAATAAAGATCATTCGTAGTGCTGGAAGGAAAGTCGCACTGTCATCTTCTAAGTACTGTAAAGTAATGCAAGATAGTCTAACCACCACCACATCTAATTAAAATAGTAAATCATGTTTAAAACCCTCATGTTATTATTGAAGCTTTGACTATCACAGCATTATATTAGCATTGCTCCTAAAGCAAAGAGCTAAGTAAACTCATTACCCAGAAGATAACAGCCCTCAGGGCTAGACTTCCTAGTCAGAAACAGGATGCTTTAGCAGGTCAGTGCGATTTCTAGTGATGCCATCATCCTGCTGATCCTGTTTCAACACTGCAGCAAAGCAGGGTTTTGTTTTGATGTCTTGCAGACCAGTGATCTCATCTATTTCGTGTATGTGGGTGTCTCACAAAGGCTGCACATTGAATTTCCAAATAAGAGAACAGTTTACCCTTTGTGTGTGTGTGTGTGTGTGTGTGTGTGTGTGTGTGTCTAGGTGCAAGTGTATTTGTGCAATTTTTGCATCCTCTTTTCATGTGATAGGCTAACATTCTTTTCTACTTCATCCTGGTTAATGGATGAACTCCCACATGCCAGCATATTTGGGGGATTCATACCAGCCTAGCAGCATGCAGGGTTCCCATCTCCGCAATTATTCCAGTCCACCTTCTAGTACACTCATTCTGGCCAATTCTCCCTAATTACCTTGCTCTACAATTCCAGTTGATTTCAATATGTGGGCTTTTGATGCGTCCTCAACTGCAGTTTTAAGGACCCACTTGCACATGCCTCTTTGGGTCAGCCTCAATTTTGTCTCGGTCACATTTTTACATTGTTCTTCTCATACCATGTAGAGATGATGATGGACAGTCTTGGCACTCACTTGCCTCAGCTGGCCCTGTGAATTCTCCACTAGGGGAAACCAACTTGAAATAACGGGAAAAAATTACAGTGAAAAATTATATCTCTTGGTGTTTCCATCAGAAAATAAAGATATTAAATTTTCATCAAAATTTTCTAAGTTGCTTACTCATTTATATGAGTCAGTATTCTAATTTCATAATTAGAATACTGACTCTAATGATGGACAACTATCTTACCTCCTTTAAAAATATTGTTTTCATAAAAATATACGTAGTAAAAAATATTGAATAATATTCAAAGATTTATAATGAATGACAAGAATCCCTGCCTCATAATTTCCCATTCCTGATTCCCATTCGCTGTACACTAAACATTCAGTACTGTAAGTTATTTCCACTACCAGCAACCTCCAATTTCTACATGAGTTTATTATACTTGTGTTTGTACAATTACCAGTTACAGGAATAATTATTTCTGTCTTCCTACTAAGAAAGAATAAAGATGTATCACTCTTCTACTGCCTTTCTCTCACTGCTTCTGTTTTATAATCTTTCCAAAATAAATCTAACACAATCATTGTAAATATTGTTCATATCTGAACAGTATTATATGTGATTACATTTTTTTTCTTAGAGTTAAAATAGCCTTATTTAAATGTTTTGTTTTTAATTTTCCAGGGCAGGGCTTCTCAACCTTAGCACTATAGACATTTTGGTCTGATGATTCTTCAATGGGGCGGCAAAGGGTGACAGCCTGTTCTATGTGTGGCAGGACGTGTAGCTGCATCATTGGCCTCTGCCTGGCACATGTCAGTAGCATCTCTATCCAATTGCAATGACCAAACATGTCTCCGGACATTGTCAAATGTCTCCTGAGGAACAAAATCACCCCTGTGGAGAACCACTGCTCCAGAAGAACTAGAAACCACCTGTCGGGATGTTGTCAAAGACAGCTTGTTCTCAACCAGGTCATTTTTTAATGCCTCTCTCCTTGGAGACATCTTTGCTGGAGCTCCCCACCGTCTTGCTGCAATGCGAGCAGCTGCTCCCTGGCCCAGCAGTCAGCCTGGCACTTCTCCCAGAGCTGCGAAAGTCCCTTTGCTTTGCAGTTACTATGTTGAATCATCTGTTTTCCAGTCTTTTGGTTTCCTTTAGTCTTCTATTGTCATAAGTTTTGGAGTATGTCCCCCACTCCCTAACTTTTTTTTTCCCACTCACTTTGAATAAGTAAATAACAGGTACCATTTTGAGAATTGCCATGGTGAAAATATGTAGTCTACCTTCATTCTTGATTGCTAAGCTCAGCTGAGTTTAGACTTCCAGTTTGGAAAACATTTTCCCTCAATAGTTGAAGGTATTGGTTCGTTTGCTCCTAACTTTCCAACTGCTTTGAGAAGGATAATGCCACCCGTGATTCTTAATCTTTTCTTTAAACCTTCTGGAAATTTTGAGTTATTCTCTTTTAGCCTGGTGATCTGAAATTTCACTGTAACTTCCAAGATGGGTACTTACATCTGGAAACTCAGTTTATGATTGTTTTTGAATTTTTTTCTACTTTTTGAATTTTTTTTTCTTTTCCATCTTTTTCTCCCCCTTTATTGGAAAATATTTAGCTATAATTTTATGCAAAATCTCTCTCTCTTTTCTCTGTTAACTACTTTTGGACTACAATTATATATAGGTTAAATCTTTCACTTTCTCCTACATCTTTAAACCAGTCTTTCATTTTTTTTCCAACTATATCTTAACTGTGTATGAGGCATTCTAGATCATTTCTTTAGAACTCTCAGAAATCTTGCTAATTCTCTTTCTGATATATCCAATATAATGCACAATATTGTGTTTTAATTTAACTTAATTTTATATAAATATATGTATGTATGCAAATATTTAAATCAACAGCTTATTTTTGTTTCCTATCTCTGTTTTTTTTCTGGTCATCTTTTAACAACTTTAACCTTTTTTCTTACTGCTTTTTGCTCTTGATGACTTAATTCCAGTTTGGTTTTGCAATTTTCTAAAATGTGGTATCCTGTCCATTGGACACTTACTATGAGGTGAAAAGCTGAAATCATGTTTCTCATTGTTTGTGGACTCTGACAATTTTCATTGTCTTCTCATCAAAGCAGCAATGAATCTAAAAGTTAAAAAAAAAAAGGGTTCCCCAGAACTTTTTGGTGGTCTGTACAGGTGTAGTTCTCCAGCCTTCTGGTTTCCATATTGTCAGAAAGGGAAGTTGAGTTTCAGTTTCCTTCCTCTCTTGTGTCCAACCACAGGTTAACTGGAGTAAGGGAAACTAGATTTACTCCCTCACCTGGAACAACCACTGAAACCTAAAGGACAAAAATATATGAAACGACAATGTTTAAGACACAAGGCACTCCTTGAACAGTACAGGTTGGTGCTCCTGCAAAGCTGGATGAAGTAGCTGTGATTATAGGGTTTCCCAAACTTGCTGCCTTGAGAGTTTCCAAAGGAGGGTCCAGGGGATTCCCTGGGTGCAGTGAAGACCCAGGTGGTGAGCTGCACAGGATGGAGGGCCAGCAGGGAGAGGCCTGGCAGCACGGAGCTCTGCAGATCCAGAGAGGCCCCTGGGGTATTGGACAGGACACTGGGCAGCACAAACAGGTGAGCAAACCTAAGATTGGGGAAAGAAGCAAGTTGGGCTAGTGTGCTAAGACTGCTGTGGCAAATACAACAGACCGAGGGGCTCGAAAACCGGAAATTTATTTTCTCACAATTCTGGAGACAGGAAGTCCAAGAGGAAGGTGTAGGCAGGGTTGGTTTCTCCTAAGGACTCTCTCCTTGTCTTGTACATGGACATCTTCGCCTGGTGTGTTCACATGCTGTTCCTTCTGGGTGTGCTGTTTCCTAATCTCTTTAGCAGTTATTTGCCGTAGAGTCCACCCTAATGGCCTATTTTAACTTAATTACCTCTTTAGAAGCCCTGTCTCCAAATGCAGTCACATTCTGAAGTTCTATGGATTAGGACTTCAATATGGAATTCTGGGGGGAACAGTTCAGTCCCTAACACTCCACCCTCTGACCCCAAAATATGCATGTCCTTATTGCACACAAGATGCATTCACTGCATCCCAACAATCCCAAAAGTCTTACCTCACTCCAGCCTATACTCTTAAGTTCAAAATTTCATCTCAGTATCTACATCATGTATAGATGAGACTCATGGTAGGATTCATCCTGAGACAAAAATCCCCACTAGCCATGAATTTGTGAAGTGGAAAAGTTAACCACTTCCAAAATATAATGGTGGGACAGGCATGGAGAGAGATTCCAGCTCTAAAAGGGAGAAATAGGAAGGAAGAAAGCAGTGATAGGCTCCAAGCAAGTCTAGAACCAGCAGAGAAAATTCTGCAAGATTTTAAGGCTCAGGAATAATTTTCCTGGCTCCATGCTCTGTCCTCTGTGCTCACCTGGTGAATGGCGTTGCCTTTCGGGCTCACCAGCCTGGGTGTGGTGGCCCCACTCCTCTGACTCGGGATGGTGATCCCAGCCCCTCAGGCCTCGGTCCTCTGGGCTCTTGGTGGCACTCCCAGCCCTGTCAACTTCTGAGACACTTCCAGGGTCATTCTTCCCTTTTCTTGAAGGATAACAGGTGTTCACAGCAGCTAGCTCGAGCTTTCTGGGCCCATCCTGCAGAATCCCAGAAGTCTAGCCTCCTCCCTGCATTTCATCCACCTCTGTCCCCTTCAATCCCATCTGGTAGCATTTCTGCTGGAATAACCCATCTCTGTTCCCGGCTTCTGCTGACATGGCTAATTGCATCCATAAGTCACACACTGTAATCTCTTAGCAAACTGCTCTCTGGCCATACTCTTAATATTCTCTCCAGAATATGCTTTCTCATTTTCTGCTGTATAGATAGAATTTCCCCAATCTTCAGGTTCTGGTTTCTTTTTGCTTAAAAACTGCTTCTTCAATTTCTCTGTCTCTTCTCACATTTTATTATAAGCAACAGGGAGAAGCCAGGCACTCCCTCCAACATTGCTTAGAAATCTCCTCAGCTAAATATTCAAGTTCATCACTTGCAAATTCTATGAAAACACTAGTATAAATAAAACACAAGGACACATTTAGGCCAAGCTCTTTGACACTTTGTAACAAGATTTGCCTTTCCTCCAGTTTCCAAAAGCATATTCCTCCTTTCCCTTTGAGACCTCACCGGATGCACCTTTAATGTTCATCTTTCTAACAACACCTTGTTCATGATGCTGTATGTATATCTCTAAGACAACAGGATATGTATATCTATCTACAATTCTCCTCTCTTCTTTCTCAGCCTTCGGCAGAATCATCTTTAACACCCCTATTTCTACCAACAATCTGTTTAAGGCAGTCTATGCCTTTTCTAACATGCATTTCAGAACTTTCAGTCTCTCCTTTCAGTCCAATCCAAAACCACATTTCAGGTATTTATTCTTCAGTACCACCTCACTTCTTGATACCAAAATCTGTATTAGTTTCCTATGGCTGCAGTAACAAAAACCACTTCAACAACAGAAATTTATTTCTTCACAGTTCTGGAGGCTATAAGTATAAGATATTTGTGGGGACATGGTTCAGCTCATTAAATCAAAGGGAAATTCCCCTGGTACATATAGAAGGCTGGGAACAGTGCCTGCTCCCACTAGCTAGATTGGACACCTCACGATTTATGGGGCATTTGGTAAAGTTCTCAGTAGCAATGAATCAGTAGTCCCGGATTAAACACTGCTGTGGTCCTGAACGACAATTTTAAAATCAAGATGTGAAAGGATAAAATTGTTTCCAAATAGCAAACTTCTTTTCAGAATAAAGTTCAGGAGTATTTTTAGGAATACAAAAAAATGCAGGACCAACGTGGATGGCATTCACAGTGCATAGCATCTAATCAACATTGGCCAGACATTAAAAAGCAGGAAAACAAGACTCTTACTGGAAACTCAGTCAAAATCAAATCAGAACACACATAGATTTCTGAAGGAGCAGACTAGGTGATTACAACAGTTGTTACTATATTTCATATATTCAAAAATGTAAGTGTAGTCACAGAATATACAAAAGATATCAAATGTTTGCATTGTTCCACAGTAGAGAGACAAGGACAGCTGTATTGAATGGGATGGATTAAAAGCATCCTTCAAATAGAATGTCTCTTCTCCCTTGCCTTCCTCCCCTGAAGGGGTTTCATTGGGGCTCAGGGTAAGTTGTAGGTGTAGTCGGGAAATCCAAAGAATCTGTGGAGTTTAGGGGAGATTTTTGGAGTAGCTTTGTAGTCTCCTCTGATCCAGGATGAGTTGGAGGGTGAGCAGGGACCCTGTGCTGCATGAGTAGTGAGCATTCCAAAGATTTATCAATATCTCAGTTATTTTCCAATAGTTACCTAACTTCACTGGGCTTTATTTTCATTACCTGAAAAAAATAACATAAATTGGTATTTTTAAATCATTTTTTAAAGAAAAATTTTTCTGAGTAATTTTTCCCAGTTTGCTATTATCATATTAACTCACTCTACTTATGCTCATGAGAGTCAGTTAAAAATACCTTAGACTTAACTCCTTATCCGAAGTCTAACCTGGTTCTCCCCTTTCACATTCTCTTTCTTGGTGGAAGAACTGATGAATCCTCCACTACACAAAACAGAAACCAAGAAGCCAGTATCCACTTTTCCCTCTGCCCCATCCTTGTCCGTCCCTCAGTCAGAAAACAGCTCTGTGAAGCCACCCTCATCTCTCTGTCTCTACCATCCTGGATTCCATGAAGTTTGGTATCTTCTGATTTGGAAAGTCCAGTGGTTTCTCTCTAATCCACCCTTCATAATTATGACTGTCTTTTTCTCTCTCAAACACAAGTTTGACCATGTCACTCTCATTTGAATCCTTTAGTAAGTCCCACTGCATTTAGATAAACACAGCACAGAATACCCCAGAGAGCCTACCTTCACGTCACATCACACCTTCCTGTACACCCTGTAATTCAGCTATCCTAACTCTTCATGATGAATGGACCTGTCAAACTCTGGACTCAGTGATTCTCCCTGGAATTCTAATTCTCCGCTTGGCAAACCTTTGTAGATTTGTTAAGGTCTAAAAAAAAATTTGCCTCTCTGAAGGCTTCTCCATTCTACCAAACTGTATCTACCTCCCTTCCTCCCCCTGGGCAGTCACACCGCTTCCTCCTTTGTGTTCTTCATCTCATTATTTTATGACCATCCATTGAGCAGCCTGTTTGCTTTCCCATGAGGCTTGGGTCCTCAGGTGGGGCTGTATGCATCTGTATATCTTCATGTACCCAGGACAATACCTCAAATACAGCAAGCATACAAAGAGCAAGTGCTGAATGATGGATACTAAACAAGCGGAATCTAACTGGTAGCAATCCTTATTTGTTACTTTTGTTATTTTTATGCCATTTTTTTCCCCCTGAAATCTACAAGTACGATTGGTCTCTGTTACTAGCTTTTGCTTGTTTGCCTTCTGGTGGTCCCCATGAAAAAGATTATAGCTTTGGTTGTTCTGTGATCCCAGAAATGCTGTTGTGCAGCCCTGTCATATTATAGTCTTTCTGAGTGTTCTCTCACTTGAAGATCCAAGGGAATCTGGGGAGGAGCAGGGCATTAGTTTGGGCTTGTGCCTGAGAGTTCTTTTCTGAAGGTGGGATATTGAGTGGCACAGTGTCCAGCTGGAGGTATTTGCAGCATAGGAACCTGCCAGGCTGCCTAGGCAGTATTAAGATAGAAGGAATGGATTAATTTTTTTCATGAATTGCTTGGCAGTGTCTCAATATTGAGGCATCAAATTTACTCAGTGTGCTATTTGGGAGAGTATTTCTTCCTTCCCTCACAGCCTAAAGACAAATTAGAAAATAATCTTAAACAATGTCCTTCTTCAAAGAGAGCATCAGTTGAATTGCTGAGATCAAATTAATATCCAGCTGCTGGTGGACCCGAGGAGGCCTGCCCCTGTGTCAGAATTTTAGGGTTTGTTTGTTTTTTTCATATAAATGTCAGCATCCCTGGGTCATCAACATGCATTTGAATATCAAGAGGCTGATGCAAGAGAAAGGGACAGTTGAAATATGGAATGAGAATGATTTTAAATGCCGGAGGATTTGTCTAAAGTCACCCGTAGTTTCCTATCCATTGATGTCTCTGTGGAGTCCTATGGGACAATAATAGACTTTGAACATTTTCTTCCATCTGCTCATTACTTTGAAAGCGTGGAGATGTGCCCACGAAATTGATACCCTGCTGCTTTATGGAAGAAACCCAGGCCACTTTGCTGGCCAGCCCCTCTCTAGATAAAAGCCACCTTTCCCAGGAATAAACCTCTGGTCATTCGGTGGCCACCTGTAATGCCGTTGCCACATCGGTGCATGACAGGCCTCAGAGCTGGAGTGGGTGCCAGGACGGGCCCTGGCTGTGATGTCAGGTGCAGGTTCAGATTTCTGCTCTGCCATTGCCATGTGGCATGTCTGGAGTTTCTTATCCCAATTCCTCCTCTGTAAAATAAAATTGGTCCCAGAGCTTTCAGCAGGCATCCAGTGAGAAATGTATGAAGGTATGGCAGGCGCCTGAGTCTGAAAGGGGCAGTACAGACACTCTGTCTCTCCTTACGTGTTAAAGGTGACCACTCTGGTACATTGTTCATTCTGCTGAATTAAGGGACAGGGTTCAGCAGCGGGCTCTGCCTCTTTATTGACTCCTGCCATCCCCCGAGCTCCTGGCTGTTGTCAAGCGTGAATGATTCTCTTGGTTTTCCTTCCCTGCACACAGATGGTGGAGGCAGCCACAGACAGCTTTCCCATCAACAGAACATCCCCCAGGTTGAGCCCAGTTCTGTCGAGAAAGCATTTCCCGGAACCTGAGGTAGTTGTAAAACACATAAAAGATTCCTGGATCGCAAGCACCCCCCAGGGAGTGGCCAGAGGAACGAAGGTGGTGACATTTCAGGGGCTTCCTGTAAGTATAGCTCTACTGTGGCCAGCAGCTTCTCAGCCAGGGTCTGGCTAAACAGGGAGCTGACTTGCTGCCTGGCTTCCCTTTTCCTTCTTTGCTGTATAAACTGGGGCCGTGGTGGCTGGGAAGTTTGGTGGGTGGAAAATGTGAGTGGGAGTGAGACATGTTAAAATCATAATTACACAAGTCTGAACGGTACAGAGGCCTGTGCGTTTTTCCTATCAAAACTGTATTTACACCAGCAGCAATGGTAGTGATCGAAAACATACTCTTTGGGGGTAGACTTCCTGAGATTATATCCTATTTAATCAACTATCTCTCTTTTGGCAAATCATTTGACTAGTGACCTCAATTTCTTCAAATGTAAAATGAGGATAATAATAGTAGTTAACTTAGAAGTTGTTTGAAGATAAATGAACTAATTCATGTGAACATTCATTATTCATTAGAACAATGCTGGGTGGTATACTCAGTAAATGCTGTATTTGCTCTCCTTATAGCAAATCACTGGTATCCTTGAGCAAGAAGCACTGGCTTTTGAATCCACTTGTCTAACATTCTCTAAGACAACTCTGGTATAATTTCTTCCCAGCTTGTACTCCTGTGATTCCTAAAGGCTCCTTTTTCAACATCTTTTGTCCCTGGAGACCCCTGAGGTTTGAAGTTATAGGTGTCTTCTTTTCATAGCAATCAATATCCATTAAATATAGCTCATGACTGCAGCTTTTCCTGGAGAAATATGTTAATGGATTCTCTAAAGGCAGGAGATAGCCATTTCCCTGCATAACAGCTCCTGATTTTCCTAAAAGCTTGACCTTCAGTTTGAAAGTGATCAGGAAGCTTCAATAAGCTTAGACGTCTAATCAATACTTCTCACTCCCTGCTGACAATTCGTAGGGGGACATCAGTTGTCCATGGTCCACCACAAAGTCATATAAGTCAAACAGGCTGCTGCTTTTCCTGACAGATACTACCCATTATGTATCCCTGGGGAAAGGGGGACTTTTCAGGTTTCCACGGAATCAGTGGCTGATTTGCTGGCTTTATAAAAATAAATAAATAAATACAAATAAAAACTAACAAAAACCGTCCAAAGTAGTTTTCAGGATATTGGACTATTTGGGGCTTTCGACACATCAATTTTCAGATGACTGGACTTCAAAACAGAGAGTAAATAGGATTTATGTTTTCAATTTAAAATCTCCATTCAAAGCTTTCAGGCTCTTTTTCTGTTTATGGCATAGTCCCTCTATTTCTGCCTCCACCCACGACCCTGGTAGAGAAGGAAGTGGTCAAAGTTACGTCTTTAATAACTGGGAATGGAGTTTCACAAAATGTCTTAGCAGGTGTATTTCAAGTCAGGGTTTTTGAGGGTCTCATGTCTGACAAAGGGATGAATTCAACCAGTAGTTTTCCAACTCACAGGTTTGTTTGCTCTGTGGCCACCTGGTGGTCATTCTAGGAACTTCATGATGGTTTGTGGGATGATCCTGCCACACATTTGCACCCGAATAAGAATACCGTTCTTCAGAATGTGGCTTCCCGATTTTTAGCACATCCAATGTGCATTTTTAAATTCCATAATGTTTTGGCAGCACAGATGCCTTAAGAAAAAGGCAAAGTGGCTATGTGGAACCGGTTGATGTTTGAGAAAGCTGTGCTGGGAATGCTGGTTTTGTTTTATTTTAGATCACCATCCCTGCATTTCTAGGAGAACTCATGTAAAAATATGCTTGATATTCCTTGGCTCAGTAGCATTTAGGTAATATATGGTAGCCAGTATGGAAGCTAGACTGTAGGTCTATCCATTCACAACAGGAGGACTTTCCTGTATTCTAGGGAAAGGATTCAAATCCCTGCAGGTGACAAGAGTCAGAAGTATTAGGGCCACAAGTCACAAGTGACTCCATAACCAGGGAGAGAACTGAGTTCCTCTACAAGGGGACCAGTAGTAACATGCTGTGAAGAGGCCTCGTTAGCTGTAGAAGCATTGGACGGAAGAATCCCTCCCAATGGAGCAGAGAGTGGCAGCATCTGAAAGGAGTGTAGGTGGAAGTCTCGAAGGCCTAGGGTAAGTAGTATGTGCAAGCATGGAGTTACCACCTGAAATAAAAAAGGGACTCAGCTGTCACAAGGCTCCTGGGGTTATCTGAAGAACAGGGAAGCAGACCAGAAGTCTGGAGTGATTTTCCAGGCAGGAAGCTATGAAGAAGGAGGACTTAGGGAGTACCACGATATTTATAATTGGAGAAAGAGAAGAAATTGGGAAAAAAAAGCACTAGAAATTAGTACTTAGTTGAATGTGGAGCCTAAGACGGAGCTGATGGTAAGTTTTCTGGAAGAAATATGGAAACAATAAGAAAAATAACAAATCAAGAAGGCAATCTTTTTATAGGAAGAATAAGATATTGTTCATCAACATAGGTATGGTTCTGGTAAATACAAATATGTAACTGTCCCTTCATTTTGGACATCAAAGAGTTACTGTTTGCTTTAATGAGGGTAGTATATGTGATCTGTAATTTCTCTTTTTTTCACAAATTTGCATAAATATTTAAATTAGCATCTTTTGTTTTAAGTACACATTTATCAACATGATTTGGTAAAGGGATGGTTTTCATTAGAACAACAAATGCTTATTAAAGCTCACTAGGCATAAAGTGCTGAATCACTGGTGTCCTTTGCTGATCTCCCTCTCTCCTCTCATCAGCTAGTCAGCATAGCAACAAAAATTCCAACAAGAACAACAAGTATTCTTCCTTGATTTGCAGCCTTTATTAAACCAGAAAATTTGCATCTAGCAATTGGAAACTTAATCTCAGTAAATGAAAAAATTATTTCATGTAGCTTCAATAGTTAACATAAAGAAAATAAAGAACACAAGTGAACACATGGAGAGACATTGATATAAGAAATCACTGAAATCATTCCCAGGACAGCTTTGCACATCGTAATCACCTGACAGGGTGGAGGTGACACTGACATTGTGTAGTAATTGCTCAACTCCGTATATTATAAAGATCTCACAAGTCTTCATGGGAATTGTACTTCTTCTCTGTTGGAGTTAACTTTCTGAAATTTTTGTAATCCTCTGACTTCTCTATCAGGTTTAAGGAATTCTAGAAATTTAGGAATTTAGAAATAAATTCTTGATATTTAGAATTACCAAGAGCATTTCATGATGCCATCATAAGCTTAAGAATTATTCTATGGTGAAGGTAACTATTCCTCTGCCTCCTTCACTGACAGAAAATGAGCAAGCCAGCTGTCTATTTTTCATTTAACCAGTGGAATTGGATGCCTTCCTGTAGGAAAGAATTTCATTTCAACAAGAATTAGTGGTAATTGGTAAATCCCCATCAAATTAAGGTAAGTAGTAGTATGCTCCCAAAGAAATAACTTTTTATAAGCAGTGTTTTGCTTAGACTCTCAGGGTTGTAATTTACTATCCTTAGGGCTTTGACTCTTTTTGAAGTAACCAGATTCATATTTTGTAGGAAAACACTAGAGCAAGTAGACTTTATTTTTCTATTTAGCTAAAGAACATTTGAAAAACAGTAAGAATCTGTGTGTGTGTGCATTAGCCTACATTTACACTACAGATTGTGAATTCTACAGGTAAATATTATAGAAAGAAGTTATTACTCTTCAACATTGTCTGTCTGGATAAACAGTATTTGAAAAACTACCAGAAATTTGTAGCAAATAGCTAGAAAAGGTTGTGATGTTCTCACATCCAGATTCTTCAACCTAGCCTTGCACAGCCATTTTGGATCTCCAATTTCAAGCTCTAAAATAGAAACAGATGGTTAAAAATAATTTGTTCTCTGTAAAATCTATAAACATGTTATATTTCAGTTGTTCACTTATATTTACTAATTGCAATAACCTTTCTGAGTTCTGTTGTACTGCATTTGCTCATGTTTTTCCAGATCTCCTCAGCTGTGGCCAATTAAAAAGCAGTTATAAAATGAATAGGCCTATCACAAAAGAAAGAAAATCATTTGTTTTTCAGTACAGGAGGCCACACAGTTTGCTTGCACTAACAAGTGTCTCTCTCTTCCCTGTTGTGTGAGGCAGGTTCATCATCATGGGGCGGAAAGACCATTAGAAATGCCCCTCCTTTTTCATACCAAAAGAGAAAAGTATTGGGCAGGATCTCTTGTAAGAACGCTTTGGGCGGGGAATCTTCATACTAACTCAGGGCTTTGTAAGAGCTCGACAAAAATCAATGAAGGACTGAAAATAAAAACTCTGAAAAGTGGCCAAACAATGCCATTTTTGTCTTCCTTTGACAGAAATCACGTTTGTTTAAGTTTTCTAACATGGATATAGTAATTCAAAAGTGAAATCAGCCATCAGGTATAGTCAGCTATTGATTTGGTAAGTGAAAATTTTGGTAAAACAATCATGAAACACGTGCTCCATTAGGAAGGATACCTCCTCTTGGAGTACCAATTCTGTTATCCCCTTTCAAATCCTTCCTGAGAACCCAGGGGTATGAATACTTTGGCCAACTCAAGTTGGAGAAAGTTTGTGCTGTCGCTATTTCTAAAATGTATTGAGGCTCTGGCACTGTTCAATTCTAGCTTGCTCTATTGGGAATGGGAAACACTGATGCTTAAGTATTTGATCAAGTTGAAAACTCTTGGACTGAAACCTGCTCTGCTGAATTGTCTGTTAGGAATTGTAGCATATCAGAGAAAACAATATCAACCTTGCTATTTTTTTTTAATAAGGACAGTGGATACCCTCAGTCAATCAATGAGCAGGTACAGAACACAAAAGGAATGCCAGCTTTTGAAAAATTAACGGTGGTAGCTTGTGTCATGGGAACCTACCACTTTGTCAATTTCACTGGGATCTGTGATTCCTCTGGGGTCTTTACTTGAAGGTTTCTATAATAAAGAAATTTTGATGTGTCAGGGACCACATCAGATGTCACCCGTAGACGCACATACACATGAGAACATGCACACGCAGACCACCTCTTCTTGATCCATGAAAAATCTAAGACAGTTTGTAAATTGCTCTGGGATGGGAATGGGAAACACTGCTGCTTAAGTATTATCAGGAACCATTTTTTCTTGTAAATCTTGTTGTGAATCTCTCCAACAATAGGTTTTTAGAAGAGATTTCCAAACATTTTCCAAGAGTTAGAAATTAAAAAAAATATTACTATTGAAATCCCAAACTGGTTTATAAAAATGGACTGTATTGGTTGAAGGGGCATGGGAAGATAAGCTCTTTTGGTGCTGCCCTGACCATCCAGAACATTCCGAGACCCTTCTGTGTGATGGGAAGATTCTGTGGAATACAAACTGACAGTAATCTGAATCACACCCTTCCAGCCATTCATATGAAGCATAATGAGAATTGCTAATCTTCAAATGTATAGTTGAGAATCTTGGTAATTTCAGCACCCAGTTCTGAATAAGGGGTTTTCTATGGTATGATATACATGCAGACACAGAGACGCTAGCTCCTAGAGATCCTGTACTATCTCTTTTACTCAGTCTCTAATCCAGGTGTGGGTTAATTTGGCTAATTTGTTTCTCTCTCATCAGTATTGATCAGGGACTGCCCCTCTGCAGTCGTGGGAAACCCTCAGGCTGACCAAGGCCTGGCTGGAAGCCATCACTGGGTTTTGACCCCTAGGACCAAGGCCAGGACTAGGGCAAACAAACTCAGTGATCCTTATAAATAACATATTAATGCATTGTTTTAAAAAATAAAAACTAATCCCCAAGAATTTGTGTTGACAATGTCACTATTTTTAATAAAGGCAGTGTCTGACCGTGCCCTTGCCTGACTCACCAGGCCCTCACCCTCATCCCAGCCCTGCTGAGAGGGAGGGAAGGTCTCAAATCAGAGAACTATGTTGTATTATTGGACTTTTTCAAGGAACCAATGAATGGTTCAGTGGCATCAAAGTTGTTATTGAAATGGGCGCAGATTAGCACAATCAGCAGAAAGGAGGCAGGGGACTGTACCAGTGTGATGTAATGCGGACTTGAAAAACTAGTTGGGAGTCTCTCCAAGCACTCTGAAGTTTTTCCCTAGTGAAGAGAGATACTATTACCCTGCAATTAATATTCAAGCAAGTATGGCTATTCCCAAAGCCCATGAAATAAAATTTTCAACCATCTTGGGAAAACAGTTCTAGGAAATATGCAAATATTAAAACACATGGACACAATATTCTTCCCTATGAATCTCTGGGAAGAGCTCATCCATAAAGCTCTAAAGCAAATATACGTAAGAGAACAATGAGAGTTTCTGTTCATGTTATGATAGAATGGCACAGGGCAAGTGTGTTAGCTTCCAAATTTTAATATCTTTAATTGTCTGAATGCCTGAAATTCCACAATCAGCCACATCCCTTTGGATCTTGAAGGTCTTTCAGATTTTCACAATTTACTATTGTAATAAAATATGCTTTGCTAAAGTTACCCTCTTTAAAGTGTTCTCTGTTCATCCACGTCAGATGTTAAAATGCAGTTAGGAAGGTAACTGCACCGGAGGAGGCATAGTAACATGTATTCAGTACTATTTGCATATTGTGCCAAATACGGTGCTAAGTACATTTACATCCAGTTTCTTATTTAAACCTCAAGTCAAATATACAGGATTGATATTAGCATCATGTTGTCTCATCACCAAAGCTCAGTGTAAGCTTAATAAAGTTATTGCATAATATTTTCCATCCATTTGAGTCGACAATTGAGGCTTGTTTTTATCATCGTGGGGTCACCACTGGCCTATGAAAGGTGCAAATGGGAAAAGATGATCAACCATCATGTAACCAAAGAAAGATTAACTATCCATCCCTAAATACTCAGGTGAATTCAGTAGAAGCATTTCTGCTATTAATGTCATATATCTGTTCTTGGGGGAAAGGTCGGAGTATGTTCTGCAATATTGTGCAGTGAAGACACAGGGGACATGGAGATATGTCCCACGGGACATGGTAAGTTGGGGCAAAGCATTCAAAACCTCTGGAGCTGTGTAACCAGACCACTGCTACCCAAATAAATCTACATTTAAAAATACTAGAACCATTACATTTCCATTGGCATTTGCACCTAACAATGGTTGGTTGATACTCAGCCTCAACATCTAAGATGTATATTCCCTCCTTCAAGATTTATGTCCTACTGGGCAGTTTCACTGGGATAGTCCTATCAAGAATGCTTTCTCCAACACTTAAAGTCCTTTCAAAGGGAATGCCTTTGTAGTTTCCTATTTGCAGTCCCAGTTTTTTCAGTGAGCTGAATGCATTGGAAATCACAGCTGCTGTAAAGGGCACTAAACAAACCCCTACTTGCAGGAATTTTTGCACGATTGTTAGCTTTTTATTAGGTCCTCAGACATTGCTAAGGCTGTAATTTTAATACACGTTTTCCTCTAGTGTAAAATATACACAAAGAAATGCACAAGTATTCAGTGTACAGGTACATGAATTTTCATGAGAATATCTGAGCATGTAACCAACTCCCACATAGATCAATAAATAAAATTTTATCTCCCATTCTGAAGATGTTCCCTTCTGCGTGGTACCTGCTACACTGACTTCTAATACCAGAGATTAGCTTGGCTAGGGCTTCAATCATAAAGTGAGTCATACAGCTTACTTTCAGATTTGGCATCTTGTTTAATGCTACGTTTGGGAGATTTATGCATGTTGCTGTAGAAATCAGTAGTCCACTTACTATTCTTTCTTTGTAGTATTTTGATGGATGTATATATAGCAATTTGTGCATCCCTTCTAACTGATTTGTATGGTTTCCACATTTTGCAAGCAATACTGTTGGAATGATGTTGTAAATGTTTTCCAGTGCTCACGTGTTACACGTTTTTGTTGGGTGTATTCATATGACAGAAATTGCTGGGTCACGGGGCATGTGTATGATCAGTTTTAATAAATAGTGCCAATTTTCCCTAATGGTTGTCCCATTTTAACTCTCATTAACTGTGTATGAGAGTTTTCACTGCGAGTATCCCCACTAGTAATTTGTATTGTTGCTCATTATTTACTTTTAATCATTTAATGGAGAGATACAATACAGTTAAAAAATGCACACAGAACAGATTGATGGCTTAATGAACCATTTAAGGTAAAAATCTTTGTAATTACGGCCTTGGTTAGGAAATAAAACTCTGCCACCTGCTTATTTCCCCACTCCCCAAATTAGCCACATTCTTGGCTGAAAATAATGGCTCTTCCTTGCTGTTATTAAACCTTTACCCCCAAGTATTTATCTTTCAACACTATAATTTAATCTTGCACATTTTTTATTTTAATTTTTTATGAGGAAAAGATATATATATTTTTGTCCAAGTTGCAGTTGGGGTTAATTTTGTCTAAGATTCAAGGAATGGTTAATTTTAATTTTTATAAGAAAAGATACATATATTTTTGTCTCTATTGCAGTTTGAGTTAATTTTGTCTATGATTTGAAGCTCATCTTTATACATATGGATATTTAGTTGCTTTATCATCATTTTGAAAATACTATTCTTCCTCCACTAAATTGTCTTTGCATTTTTGTAAAACTTAATTGGCCATAACTATGGGGTTTATATACCTTCATTTATTTAGGTCTTTTAAACTTTTTCTCAGCAATGTATTACCATTTTCCATGAATAGTTCTGGCTCATATTTTGTTAGATTTATTCCTAAATATTTCACATTTTGGGTGCTATTTCAAATTATATTCTGTATCATATCCACACTTGCTAGTATATGGGAATATAGTTAATTTTTGTTTATTGTTCTTGTAACCTGCATTTTCACTAAGTTCATTTACATGTTTTATAAAAAATCCTGCTGACAGGATTATTTTGAATCTATAGATCTGTTTGGGGAGAATTGAAAACCCAGAATTTGTGAATCTTCTGACTTCATGAACATGTATTTCACACCATTTCTGTTGGCCTTTAATTTTTCTCATCAGTGTTTTAGTTTCCTATGTATAGGCCTTATACATCTTTTGACAGATATTATCCCTAAGCATATCATCAAGTAAAATGCTTAACATAAAAGGTAGTATTGCTTTTTTCCTGATAGAAGAGGAAAAGCATTTAGTTATCTGTCAATCATATTAACTGTAGGTTTTTGGATAGATACTTTTGTCAGGTTCAGACAATTCCCTTCTATTCCTAGTTTATTGAATTTTATCAGAAATAGATATTAGTTTTTTTTCAAGGTTTTTTTTCTCCATCTATTGAGATGATCCTATGATTTTTCTCTTTTAGTGTGATAATACAGTGAATTAGCTTGATTGATTTTTTCAATGTTAAATTTGCATGGGATAAACCCCACATGGTCACAATGCATTATACTTTTTATGTATTGTAAGATTCAATTGGCTAAAGTTTAATAATAATTTATGCATGTATATTTAGTAGAAGTATTGGCAAATAGTTTTCTTTGTTGTAATGATTTAACATTACATGGGTAGGGAACAGAGGAATATTGTACTCATAAATTGAGTTAGAAATATCTGTTTGCTTCCAGCTTATGGGAGAGTTTCTATAGAATTGGTTTTGGTATTATTTGATCATTAAATGTTTGGTAGAATTCAGTAAGGCTATGTGGGCATAGAGTTTTCTTTGTGGAAATGCTTTTACTACAAATTCAGTTTCTTTATTAGATACAGAGCTATTCAAGGTATTTATTTCTTCATGAGTAAGCTTTGGTGATTTGTAACTTTCAAAAGGTTTCCTATTATATGATACTGTTAAATATATATATAAATAATGTTTTTTTCATAATATTCTTCAATTGTATATTTCATAAATATGTAATCTCCTGTGATGTTACCTTTCTGATTCCTGATAGTCTGTGCTGACTCTCTTACCTTTTTCCGATCAGTCTGGCTAGAGATTTATAATGTTTATTAATCTCTTTTAAAGAACAGCTTTAGCTCTCATTGATGTCCTCAGTCATTTTTTTGTTTTCTATTTCACAAGTGACCAGTCGAATTATTTTTTTCCTGCCCTCTGCTTATACTGACTTTCATTTGCTTTCCTTTTTCTAGTTTCTTAGAGTGAAAGCTGAAGTTACTGATCTGATACATTTCTTTTTTCTAACATAAGCATTTAGAGCTATACATTTTCTTTTGATTACCGATTTCATTGCTTCCCACGAATTTTGATATGTTGTGTTTCATTTCCTTTTAGTGTAAAATACTTTCTATTTTTTCCTTTGACTCATCATTTCCTTGGAATTTGTTATCTAATTTCCAACTGGGAATTTTCCCAATAGCTTTCTGTTACCGAGTTCTAATTGAATTTTTTTTTTTGAGAATAAATTTTGTAAGACTCTAATGCTTTTAAGTTTATTAAGATTTGGTGTATGTTTCAGGATATATTTTATGTCTGTAAATTTTTTCCAATAGTACACAAATCAGTATTTATGGAACTAATATGTTCTTTTCTGTTATGAAATAGTGTCTTGGTTTACTTGAGTCCTGCTATCCTCTCCTTCCTCACATGTAGATTAAAGGCTTCATTGGTGTGGAATCGTGTTAAACTGTTCTGCGTCTCCGACCTCACTTAGCTTAAGGCTTAGTTCCACTTCAAACACATGTTACGTTTTTAATTGATGGATTAATTATTGCAGATGAAAAATTCTTACGTGTAGGGGATGAATATCAGGTAAGATTGGTTCCGTCCTTGTCTGCTGCTCATCACCAAAGTATGATTTATTCTCTATTACCTGTGTATCTCTAGGCGGGCTGTTAAGAAGGAAATTGAATATGGACACAAGCTATGAGATAAGCCTGTTGTTAATGTGAAATCATCTAGAAGATTTTCAAAAGGCTGATATTCAGGTTATTCCTTATAACAATTAAGTCTGAGGGAAGAACCAAAATCAGTATTTTTTGGAAAAATCCACTGTGATTCCAATGTGCAACAAAGTTTGGCAACCATTGCGTAAGCATTTGGATGAGAACAAAGTATGTAAAAGTTTGATTTACTGCTTCTCTCACTGAGTCTTCAGCAAGAGGCTTATACTCCTCCCCCATCAAGCACCATCTATGGCAACAAAGCTTATACAGTCTTAGTAATGGTCCCCTTAAACACAGAAAATACAGACATACCTCTGAACTTGCTTCAACTTAATACATTTTTGGTAACAAATTAATAATATGATAACCCCAACACCTATAATAACCAGGACAAGCACAACAACCAGGGTGGAAATATCTGCAACATAAAAATACATGAGGTTCAGCCAGGGCATTAATTTTAGGAGAGTGGAATATTAACGCTTAACCGTTACAATCCTGCTTCTCCCTTCCTTAAAGGGCTTTAACACCCGTGCCCCCTAATTATTTTATATACAATGAAAGATCAAACCAGTATATAAATTATCTTCTGTGTTAACAGTTGACACTCCACCCAAGATTCCCTTATGGTTAAGGGAACCATAATCAGCAGAAAATCTTTTGATTGTCAATTTTTTACTGACTATAGAAAAGGTCTTGTGTTATGGATTTATAGAAGAACTAACCCAAATTTAACTACAAGATGATTCATTAATTCTAAAGAGCTATTTATTAAATTTAAATTTTGTATTTAAATATGCAAAATAATAAAAAGGCCATACAAATCCTTACGGAAACACAACATATATGTAATGGACTGGGAAAATAAGAAAACTTTCTCCCTGGCTAGGCTTTTGATATATGCAAGACACTATAATTGAGTATACTCACTGGTAACATTTAAAGTTTCTTCCCGGCCCAAGGGTACCTGTTCTTCCTCACATTGGCACTCAAGGTCATGGCCATCCACCTGGAAGAGCAGTTAATCATATAATTTTATTAAATGACTGATATAAGCTGTGTTGTGCACCTCACTGGCTTAGTGCTAGGTCTACATCAAACACACACATACACACATACACACTCACACACACACACCCCTTTTATTAATTGAGCTGAATACAAAAATCAATGTTATTAGCAAAAAAAATACAATCACCTTTGAAGATGGCCTTTGAACAAGAGAATGGTTCTAACAAATTCAAAACCAGATGAACATTGCAGCTTGATTCATCTTTCAAGAAGTCATCAACAGTATTAAATGAACAGCCCCTGCTAGAGTTGGACAGATCATAGCCAAAGAGCAGACTGTAACTAGGCTCAGTAATAATGCGATTATATTAATATGAGAAAAAAGTGATGTTTAGTTCATCAAAGAGTTCTGTGTAATACATACTGCTCCTGTGTTTAAGCTCAGTTTTTCCTTTCACAAAACAATGATGTGACCCATTCTACATCTGTAAAAGGGGGCACAGGAATAGTACGCACCTTTTAAGGTTGTCATAAAGCCTTTAAAATGTAGCATATATGTAAAGTACTTGAAAGAGTACTTGACACATATTCAACTTTATATAGTGTCACTGATTCACTGGGCTTAGGAAAGACGTACGCACAAATGTAAATGGCTAGTATTGAATGGTGTTAATTGAGTAAAAAAAATAATTTTTTGTTGTTTTCTCAAAAGCTTTAGGCTAGTGCTGACATACTACATGTGACATTATAGTAAATCCGAACTTGAAACTTTATGTTTGAAATTCATATGTATATAAATTACTGAGTTTCTGGATTACCCAGTCCAGTGATAAAATGTATACTTGCAGTGCGGGCAATATCTATGTATAATACCTGGTTAGAATATTTAGATCAGTTTGAGTGAAAGTACATGAAAAAATGGATCCCAAATGTTTATTTGATTTAAAAATCACTATTTCCCCTTCCCCCCCAAATCACACACACACACACACACACACACACACACACACACACAGGCTCAGGAAATGAAGTCTTAGGTAAATAAGTGACTGGTAAGATATTAATGTAAAACGGAACCAAGTCTTACAGGATTTTCATTGCACTGAAAGGAGCAATTGGTTGAATTGTAGATCTTTTCCATATTCACACATTCACCTTTGCTGCACACCTAGAAATGAAGTAACCAACATGAATTAGAATGCCTTGCTTTTAGAATTTACATGATTTTTCAGTTGTGAATAACCACATGTAGAATCTTCTGTGGAAGAAGAAATCCTCAGTGGATATTCAATGGACATTTGAAATTAATTTACTATACTACAAAAATTGTTACATATAAATTCATTAATTATTAAAATGTCTATTTCCTTATTAATTCTTCAAATGTTAAACTCTCAGAGAGTCTACACTTTAGTCTGCAACAATTCTATGATTTCTATAGGTTTTCTTTTGACTTGATAAAGATCCACACTTGTTCTATCACAGTTGCTGGCTGGGCATTTTGTTAATATCAATTAATCTTATTTATTCTTGGTAACTTTGTTTTAAATTTTGCTTGTCATTTTTGTAAATTTTATGCCAAAATTATTGTTTTTGTTGCTTATGGTTATTCCCTGGCTTTTCTTAGCCCATTTGCTTAATTTTTAACTGTTTTTTTTTAACCTATTCTTTAAAAAGAGTACATGTCTACAAATTATTTTCCAACTCCATTGAGGCATAATTGAAAAATGAAAATTGTACATATTTAAAGTGTATTTTGTGATGATTGATATACATTGTGAAATGATTATCACAACAACCTAATTAACATATCCATCACCTCAAATACTTTTATGTGTGTGTGTATGTGTGGTGAGAATACTTAAAATCTACTGTCTCAGCAAATTCCAAGTAAATATTACAGTATTATTAACGATAGTCACTAAGCTCTACATTAGCTCTCCAGAACATACTCATCCTATAACAAAGTTTGTACCTTTGATAATATTAACATCTTCCCCATTTCCCTCACCCCTCAACCCCTAACAACTATCGTTCTACGCTTTTTTTCTTAAATGACTCTGACTTTTAGAGTCATTATATAAGTGAGATCATACAGTATTTGTCTTTCTGTGTCTGACTTATGAGCATAAATGAAATGTCCTGCAAGTTCATCTGTGTTTTCACAAATGACAGGATTTCCTTGTTTTTTTAAGGCTAAAGAATACACATTATATATTGTATATATTAGATTCCATTATATATATATATATATGTATGATATATGATATATATGATATATATATCATATATCATACATATATCACAATATACATATATATCAAAATATATATATATATATATATAACATTGAGTTGTTCGAGTTACGTATAACTTTTATATATTAACCCTTTATAAGATATATGGTTTACAAATATTTTACTCCTTTCATAGGTTGCCTATCATTCTGTTGATTGTTTTCTTTGCTGTGAAGAAATGTTTTAATTTCTTTTGGTCCCATTTATTTATGTTTGCTTCTTTGCCTATGCTTTTGGTGCGACATAACAAAAAAATCATTGCAAAGACCAAGTGGAGATTTTTTCCTTACGTTTTCTTCCAGGTGTTTTACTGTTTTATACCTTACATTTAAGTCTTTAATCCATTTTGAGTTAATTTTGTCCATAATGTAAGAAAAGGGTCCAATTTCCTTATCTGGCATGTATATTTCCAGTATTCCCAACACTGTTATTTAAAAGACTATCTTTTCTTCATTGTGTATTCTTGGTGCCCTTGTCAAAGATTAGTTGACTATATATATCCGAGTTTATTTCTATCTGTTCCATTGGTCTATATGTCTGTTTTTTTATGCCAACACCATATTGTTTTGTTTACTATTGCTTTGTAACATAGCTTGAAATAAGCAAGTGTGATGCCTCCATCCTTGTTCTTTTTAGCTCAAAATTGCTTTGGCTATTCTGGATCTTTTGTAGGCCATACAAATTTTAGGGTTGTTCTTCCCATTTTCGTAAAGAATATCATTGGGATTTTGATAGGAATTACATTGAATATGTAAATCACTTTGGGTAGTATGGATTTTGTAACAATATTAATTCTTCCAGTTCGTGAACACAAGATATCTTTCAATTTATTTATGTCCTCTTCAATTTCTTTCATCAAAGTCATACTTTTTAGTGTGTGGCTCTTTCACATTTTAGTTAAATTTATTATTAAGTATTTTATTATTTTTGATGCTATTGTATATGGAGTTGTTTATTTATTTTGGGTAGTTTGCTTATAGTGTATAGAAACAGAACTGATTTTTGTGGGCTGATTTTCTATCATACAACTTCTCTGAATTATTTTATTAGTTGTAAAAATCTTTTGATAGTCTTGGGTTTTCTATGTATAAAATCATATCATCTGCAAACTGAATATTTACTTCTTTCTTTCTGAGTTGATGTCTTTTATTTCCTTTTCTTGACTAGTTGCTCTGACTAGGACTTCTAGTACTATGTCGAAAAAAGTGGTGAGAATTGGTATACTTTTCTTGTTACTGATTTTGGAGGAAAAGCTTTCAGTCTCTCACCACTGAGTATGATGTTAGCTGTGGGTTTGTCATACATGGCTTTATTCTGTTAAGGTACATTCCTTTCATGCCTATTTTGTTGAGAGTTTTTGTTAAGATTTGTTTTGTGGTCACAATATGACCTATCGTAGAGAATATTACAAGTGCACTTGAGAAGAATGTATATTCAGCTGTCGTTGGATGGAATATTCTATACATATCTGTTAGATCCATTTGGTCTATAGGTTATTCAAGCCTGCTGTTAACATTTTTTTTGAGTTTCTGTTTAGATGTTGAAATGGAGTATTAGAGTCTCATACTATTAGTGTAGTGTTGTATTTTTCCCTTCTGCTTAATTGATATATGCTTTATGCATGTATGTTTTGTAAGCTCCTATCTGGATTTCAACATTCCTATAAAGGCATTTTCCCATGGATGGCTGCAAAATTATTGCTGCTGTTGGGCAATGTGAGTGGGGCACCTCATTTTATATCATCTTGCTGATGTTACTCCCTGAAAATTCCTCTTTGCCACCAATTCAAAGATGATTTTAAAATTTTAAATAGGGAAATTTTTAATCCATTCATATTTATTGTGATAAGTGTGACACTTAATTCAGTTTCTTTCATTTTATTATGTGATTTCTAATGTTAGATATTTTAACTTACCTTTTTTATATTTATCACATTTTCTGTAATTATCTTTTTCTAATTTGAAAGCTATATGTTGTTTTGTTAACATTGATTCAGTTTTCATTAAAATATTTGAATCCAAGGCATTCTGTGATTTTCAAGACTTGAAATATATATAGGTCTCTATTAAATTATTAAATTTGAATTCCTCTTTGTACATTCTGAATTTTTGTCTTCCAATTTATTTCCCAAACACATTATATGAATGACACTGTAATCTCTGTGGGTGGTGATACAGAGAAGGAGAGGAAGCCATATCACAGAGAGAAACTATTCAATTTCAACACAGTTGATTTGTTATAAAGTATTACATGCTTTCCTTATATTATTGTGCTTACAAACTTCGATGAGCTGGCTATTGTTTTCAGTGTACATTCTAAAGTGTTTCTCTTAGAATGATAAACCCTCTCCAGTCTGGCCTCATTATACCTGATTAGCTTCATTTTTTTGGAACATCCCGAAGTTCCAGTCACACTGAAATTGTCAGTTATCTGTGACAGACACTTTGCATATTATATAAGCATGTCTTTCTGAAAAGTTTTTTTCTCATTTTCTGTGCCTTAAATATATTGTTCATCAAATCAGTGCTGAAATATCCCTCATTCAATGGGATCATAAGATACCATTCCATGTTCTTTAAGTGAGGTCAGCTGCTCTTCCTTCAGACTCAGATGCACATGGGTCACAACACTGCGAAAGCACCCGTGTTGGATTATAACAATACATTTAACCTAGTCTATCAAATTCTCAAGTACACTCATCTTTACGTCATCTGTGCCCAGCATGGTGACTGGCGTCATAGTATGTCCCAGTAAATATGGCTGAATGAATAAAATAAATAAAGTGACTTCATAGTTAAAAAAATTTTTTAAATGATGTCTACAATTTCATTAGATGTCTACCTTTAATAATTATGTACATCTGTAACATTTTCATATCATTTTGTATAGCAAAGATTAGGCAAAATGAGTATTTATTACAGTGTTACTGCTACTTTGCTCAATTAAAAAAAAAAGCTGCCAATTTTTTTCTGCTTTCCCATACATAGGCCCTCTGGAACCAATTATAGAATTTAATGATGTTTCATCGTGGCAGAACCAAGAAGTTTTAATAAAACAAAAGGCTTTCACCTTACCATTCCATCGCCACATTTTGTTCCAGGAGCAACCAGGCCAAAATCTTTAGAATCGTGGTATAAAAAAAAGGTTTTGCATTCGGTGGTGCCATTTTGCTTTGGAGCCTTCTTAAAATGATATATTTTTTCTTCTCCAAGGAGAAGTGAGTGTTGCCCTCCGGTGCAGTGTATCTTTCCACATTTGGTATCTCTGAAGGAGAGGGAGAGTATTCTCAAAATTAGGACAAAGACATAGAACTTTAGAGACTACACTGGCAGTAAAGAGGCCTGGTCACTTTTTTCTAGACCCAGGCTTGTCATCAGGCTGCAGACCAGTAGAGGTAAGGTGAAAGGTTGGACAAAATCGTGACCCTGGGAACTGAGCTGAGTAGGTAAAGAAGTAAAATGATCATATTTCTTCATGATAACTCCATGATTCTCACAAATCAATATTAGCTCAAGTTTACAGAATAATATCTCTTAACAGTAATTTGAATTAGCATAACTTTAATCAGGACACTAAGATTCCTTTCTTGTTCTTTCTTGCACAAAGCACATTAGTTGATTTTCACAACATACCTATGAGGTTGCTATTATTTTCACCCCCACTGTATAGGTTAGGGAGCAAATAGAGTAAGGGAAGTCAAGTGACTGCCCGTTTTCACCTAGTATTCACGAGCAAAGTTAACTTGACTGTAGGGATATTGTTAATGATGTTTTCCATCGAAATCCTGTTTTGTGGCACTCACAAAGCCTTGCCGAATGTCAGTCACAAACCTGGAAATATGGTTTTCAAAGTCAGATTTAGAGTCTAATTCTTCCATTCTTCCTTCCAGTTTCAACTTCCACCTTTTTTATGACTTCACTTCTTTTTCTTTCAGCTTTTTTCTCCTTTTCTACTTATTTTCCCCCTCTCATTTGCTCTCTTCTCCCTTTTTTGTAGCTTCTCTACCTATTTCCTTTCCTAAGAATCTTACATCTTTCCCATCTTCCTCTTTATATTCCATGACCTTTAGCTGATAAATACAGTACATAAATGCCATTTAACACTATCTGGGATGTGTACCATCTCCTTTCCTGCTTCCTTCTCATCCTACTCTCTTCAACAGAAAGGGGTTAGCAGCTGTCAGAACAAGAGAGTCTGATTTTGCAAAACATTCTTACAAGGCACTTACTTCTCTCTACAGGGAATTAATCTGTTTTCCTTGTTTTTGCAGTATCCAAACTTATTTCCTTTTGTATTCATCTTGTAGCAGATATCAGGACCATCTTTTGCCTCTGGGATCCAAAATGGGATGATAAAAGTAAAACAATGAGAACATGAATATTATGAATCAAAAAACACCTTATTTTTCTAATGTTATTAAAATTTCAGTATCATGCAGTGGTGAAGCAGAATGGGATAAATAGTTTTTAAAACTATCTCACTGTCTCAGGAGAATATTTTAGGAAGAAGTATGGATATAAAAAAGTAATAAATGTACCTTAACCTACATACTAAGCTAGTCAATTAATATTAGAGGTAATATCTATAAATATTGAAGGAAATACCCAGAGATATTTGTAATATCTTGAAAGGTAATATCGTGGAAGAATGCTACAAATGGCATTATCTTCAATCTTGGCCCCAAATTCCTACAGGATAATAACAAGACTAATGGTGACTCTATCAATCATTCATTGCAATTGGCTCTCACCATCATCAAACAATTCAGAGCACTGGCCATCCCGGGTGGGACATTTCCCCATGAAGCAATAGCCTTTTGCATTCTTGCAAGGAAATCCATTTACTTGGAACTGGTCTTTAGGGCATCCAGAAGAATGGCCAGTACACAGTTCAGGAAAGTCACATTCATCATGTGCTGGTCTGCATATGGACCCTGCTTCTTTCATCTGTTGAAGAAAAACAAACAGACTGATCTTGGACACAGGCAGAATTCAGTAGGAGGAAGGGTAACCCACTCAATTTATCTAAAAAAGGTTAGGAATGAATCATGACTTCCTTCTCCATTCCACTGAGTATTATCATTCATAAATGCCTTGGCTTTTATGTGATTTTAGGAATGACAAGATGGTGTTTTCGAAATTCAGTATTGGAACAGCATTGGGCAGAGTTGGAATGGACATGAAATGGAGAAATGAGCAAGTGTTCTGTTCACCTTGTCTCCTTCATCCCTGGCTTCAGTTCATTCCTTCCTTCTGCCCTCCACCCTCTGACAACTGGGAACACTTGCTTATCTATTATGAGGAGTCTCCACTCCCAAGAACTCAGATCTTTCCAGATAAAGTAGAGAAACACTCCAGCTTTCATTGCTGACATTCTCTCATTCAGCCATTCCATAGGCATTTAATTGTGCCAAGTTATAGGGAGATTTGATGAAGAGTAAGACATGTTTCCTTTCCTTTGTGAGTTCACCATCTCATAGGATGAAAGTGTCAATAAACCCTTAGGCGGAACCATTTGGATTTCTGGTTACCTCTCTTAGGAATATATCTCCATGTACTAAGCACTATCACATTCCAATTCCAGTGTAATCCTTTTCCCTTTTAGTTCACTGTTGGGATGTCAATTTTCCTCTATACTGAGGTTAAATAGGTTAGTAATGATTTACAAAGGAACACGAATAATGTTAGTCATATAATTCCATTCCCAAAAGACCAAGCACTGCTTCCCTGCTCCCCCACATCCCAGACCACAGCACTGCTCAGTGCTTAGAAGTCAGAGCATCTCAGAAGAGACTGGATTAGGCCCAAGGAAGCCTAGCCCTAACCTGGAACTGGTGGTGTAGGGTTGTTCAGTGATAAGACAGCTCTTTGGTCCTACTTAACACTTAAACTGGAAACAGAGAAATGCAGTCCTAGCAAAGGATCTTACCTGACAAGATTCACAGCACTCTCCTTCTGTACAAGTAAATCCTGGCTTCAACGTACACGTGTTTGCATCACAGCAAGGATTAGTGCATTCCTGGCAATTACAAAAAATTAGGCATGAGAAATTGGTCTGCAGTTGGGCTCCTGTTTGAAGAGTTCATTTGTTATGACTCTGCATGACTCAGCATTACTTGTCTTCCAAAGTTAAAGCCAAATACATGGTCCTTGGCTATGATCTGTACATAATGATGGTTGCTTGAAACTGGTATTTGGGACTTTTACTTTGCTTCCTTCCCACGTGACTCTTCAGCACGTCACAGCAAATGGATTCTTACTGGCAACATGCAAAGTCCAGTTTATAACCTTCTAGTCTCCTGAAGACTTGCATTCCCTGGGAAGGTCTGTCTGCTTCTCTATACTAAAGGTTCGACGTGAGATAATACAACTTCTGAAGATCTGACTTTACATTTTTCTTAAGATGCTAAGTATTTCAGATAGATCTTTTGGTTTAATAATCATTAAATAATAACATCAAGATGAACACTTAAGGCCTATCTGCTCAAACAAATTTAAAACTGCCAAAAAAAACTGTCTGCATCCTGTCCTGTAAGGTACTTCATATGTTAGAATGAAACTATAGAACCATCCCGAAGAATGCCCATGGGCAAGAGCATCAATTTCAAAAGTTAATAACCTCTTCACGTTTAAGCTGAGACATTCAAATACTAGATGTTGTGGCCTCTGGACATGCCATCGTCCCCTCTCTGATCATGGACTCTCTTCACTGCCAGCCTGTTAGACGTTTTTTGAATGGTGCAGCGTCTAGAGTGTTGATCCTAGAAGTCTTTGCCGTGGACTAGTAGCATCAGCATAGCCTTGCAGGTTGGAGAGAATGAAGGGTCGCAGCCCACTCCACGACCCACGAATCAGAATCCCCAGGTGATTTTCTATACTTGATCATTTGAGAAATAGTTTGGACTCATACCTATAGGATGAGCTCTTAAGAGAAATAGCTTCTATGTTGGAGAAAAGTAGATTAAGAATTACTCTAAAATTTGCCTCAAAGGCTTATTCTAAATGTTCCAGAGACCAAGACTGCCATAAAAATGTGAAAGATTAGAAAGTTTCTGCTCAATTAAGACAGAGTTTTCTAATAACATGAACTGCCTAAATGGGATATAGACTAGCCTCATAAAGCTCTGAGAAAAGCTCAGTTGACTGTGAGGGATTCTGTAGAACAGATTCCTACTGCGATTTGAGAATAGATTTTAATGACACCTATGGGTCCTTCTTGCAAGAAGAGCCCATTAATATGTGAACCAGGCAAATGTGGTTCTGTGGACCTTGAGCAAGATGATTGATCACACATGATTCCTGACTTGGTAAGAAGCCTTGCAATGAGGATGCACCAAATAAGAAAAATAAAATCACAGTTTCTAATGCTTTACATGGAATGCCATAGTTGATTAATGGTTACATCAACCCCACTTAGGTTCTAGTTGAGCAAAACTTTCCAATTTAGCAATAGCATTATCTGCAAATACCTGAACAGGGCCACAATCACACTCTTCTCCCTCATCCAACTTCTTGTTTCCACAATATGGGGAATCACGTAACTTGGCAGAAAATGGAACATTGAACATGCATGTCAGCTTATAGTCCTTCAGGTGTTGCAAGTACTGGTCTCTTGCATTTACTGAATTTTAGTGCAGGAATGCTAGAGATAAGATGGGTTCAGAATAAAGATTTAATCATATCAATGCACAGTGGTATAACAGCTGTGAGAGTTTTCTGAAGAATTTAGAAAGTGAATATAAATGCTGAGCTCCTCAAGTCCATTTACTTCTCCTAATTTTGCCTCACTGTCCTAGCAAAGTAGTAACTGAGCTCTTAATTACAGCAAATATCTCATTGAAACACAGCCAACACAGGCTATTTTAGTGAAAAAACTCTGACTACATATCCTCCAGAAATGTCTGAAGCCCACCATTTAGACTATTTGTCTATCCTTGCTGCTACCATATCACTTTTTATTAGTTCCTCTTGAAATAATCCATGTATTTGTTTTTCATCATTCAATGTTACCTGTTTCTCAATGCAAGCTCTGTACCATGTTCAATTTTTTTTAATAAGCACCAGTTAACACGGTGCTTGGTACAGAATAGTTCTCTATAAACTTTGTTGCAAAAAACTATTGATTGAATGATATCTTCACATGTCCTAGGAATGCAATATACTTCTAAAAAAAGTTTAAAATTAAAAAAAACCCTGAAATGTGTCTCCCTTCCATCTTCCTTTTGTTTTGACTCCTTTGCCATTGTTACTGACACAATGATTGGATGCAGATGGACTTTTAGAGCTTTGAAAACACTACACTGGAATAGTGGGACCCTGAAAAAAATATTACTGGCTATGTAGATAATGATGTAACATTAGATATCAGTTACTGAGTTCTTACTCTATGCCAGTCACTGTGCTTGGGGCTTTAGTTATTTTACTTTACTTAGTCAATATATATAAGTGTGTCTCTCTATACATACACTGATCATCAACAAACACCTCTTACTATATGCAGTGCGCTATGTGTACCCTTGTGAAGGAGTTTAAAGATAGTAAGGCTTAGGACCTGACAGCAAGTAATTCACAGTGGGATGCGGAATGCTTTACGTTCTCTCCTTCTGTAACTATTTATGGAGTACCTCCTATGTGTCTGGGCTTTTCTGATCAGTGGTGATATAGCAACCAACAAACAGACAAAATCCTCTGACCTCATGAAGTTTATAATGTATTGAGGGAATAAAATAATACACAAGCTACCTATGTGAAAAACAGACTTTATTGGATAGGGATTAGTGGTACGGAGGATTAAAAAAGCAAAGGGGGAGCAGAGAATGCCAGAGTATGTGTATGACAGGACAGAATGGAAAAACTGGGTCAGGTGGCTGGGGAAGGCTTTGCTGAGAGCGACATTTGAGTAAAGATTTGAGAGAGGAAATTATAGCATATAACAAAGCTGATAAAAGAAGGCATAAAGAATGTTTTTCCCTCTCTATAGCACCTCGATGTAATTACTAATTGATCATTGTGTACCTTTGCAACATGTTCAGATGGGGTTTTAGAAATTCTGTCACCATATCATTAGGAGAAACACTATGACCTGACAAGATTTATCCCAAAAAGGAAACTTCTTATTATGCCTGATTTTGGAATAGACCTTCTGGAGTATATTAGGAAAAGTTCCACATAATCACAATATATCCCTACAATATAGAGTTTTAATCAAAAGTCATTTCTGAAATATTTAAATGTATTCTCTGTATTGTTTGAGCCTCACCTTCCATCAGTATTCATTGCGCATTTTTCCAAAGTACAAACACATGAATATTCATCGTGCTTCATCCCAAGGTTATGCCCCAGCTGATGTGCCATTCTGCTTGCAACTACATTTAGGTCAGGTAAAAGATCCTAATGCCAAAAAAGATGTGCATTAGACATGTCTCTAAGATAGCAGTGTACTACATAGTGCTTTGAGCTAATAGGTGAGACCTGTATCTGGTTAACTAGTACTCATTTGAGAGGCCGTGGACTTAGTTCCATCCCTCTCCTGCCCTTCAGTTTCTTTACTTATACGATGAGGTTGCATAAATGACCTTTTAGGTGTCTCTGACTCTAGCATTTTGAATTCTTTTTTTGTGCCAGTCTTATAGTCATTGTTAGATTTATAGAGACTCAATCTTGCAAATACCTAAAAAATTATTAACTATGTCCTATGCAATAGAATAAATGTAATTGATTGTTTTCTATATCCTGAATATTCAAAGAGGGTAAAAATAAAAATATGCAAGGTTCATGTTTTCAATGTATAGTCTCACATTGCACGACAATGCTATATAAGAAGGTCAGTGATGTAAAATCCAAGGCAGAGTTGATTGTTAACTCTGTAGCTCTATTTCATGTTTTCATCTTTATGTTAGTGACAACAAAACAATTTCTGAAGAGGGTGGGATAATAACACGTTGCCTGTTAGGTAAAATACCCCTAATTTGGTAATTTTATCTTACTCATTGGAAGTTTAAAATGTGTCCAAGGTGTGTTATAATATCATAACTGGAGTGGTGACAGCCTATATTAGATTAGTCTGACTATTATACAAAATATATGTTATTAAAATAGCATAGGCAAAGGGTAATCATAAAAAACTATATAATAAATAGGTCATGTAGCCATTTTAATAAATACTAGCTTTTAATTTCAAGGTCTTAACAAGACTAGGTTGAGCATAGCAACAACTAGGCAGAGACATTAAAGGAAATAAATCCAAATATCGATGTTCTTAAGAATGTCTTTGATAGGGTTACTTGGACATCATTTACTAGAAGCTTAGTGCCTAGAGAAAGGATCAGATAAACAAGGGGAGTCAGCAGCTTGAAGGTCTTATGTTTTCTGAAGATGAATTTCAAGGCTGTCTTGATATGCTTATTTTAAATAGTTCATGCATTTACCCTAAGAATGCAGCAGCCCAATTTGAAAAGGACAGATGCACCCCTATGTTTATTGCAGCACTATTTACAATAGCCAAGAAATGGAAGCAACCTAAGTGTCCATCAGTAGATGAATGGATAAAGAAGATGTGGTACATATACACAATGGAATATTATTCAGCCATAAGGAGAAAACAAATCCTACCATTTGCAACAACATGGATGGAGCTAGAGGGTATTATGCTCAGTGAAATAAGCCAAGCCGAAAAAGACAAGTATCAAATGATTTCACTCATATGTGGAGTATAAGAACAAAGAAAAAAACTGAAGGAACAAAACAGCACCAGACTCACAGAACCCAAGAACGGACTAATAGTTACCAAAGGGAAAGGGACTGGGGAAAATGGGCGGGAAGGGAGGGATAAGAGGGAAAAAGGGGCATTATGATTAGCAGATATAATGTGGGGGGGGCACGGGGAGGGCAGTACAACTCAGAGAAGACAAGTAGTGATTCTATAGCATCTCACTATGCTGATGGGCAGTGACTGTAATGGGGTTGGTTGGGGGGACCTGATGAAGGGGGTAGTTTAATAACCGTAATATTGCACATGTAATTGTAATTAATGATAATAAAATAAATTATATTAAAAAAATAGTTCATGCACTTTCTTTTCAGCTCAAGAAAAATTATCCTCGCTACATCAACCATCAAGTTTTGTGTACTTTAAAGGTCCTTATAAATAACTATATTTAATATGCAAAAGGACATAATTGTATTTGTAGGTTAATCTGTACAGGATATTCTTTAAATGCTGAATAACACTGGTTTACCTTCATTATTCATCTACAGTTTTTATAAAACATTAATTTTTCTATTTAATAAAGGAAACATGACAATTTTAACATATGTTTTTGTAGGAATATATGACAGAATGCATTCAAGGTCTCTTTCAATAGGACACAATTATGGGAATTTAATTCAAACTTTTTGATTAAGCAATATAAATGAAACACATCCCACCTTAACAACACTGGAGGAATAATAGGGCAGGCATATACCCCCTGGAAAAGAAGTTCCTTGGGCATGTGTGTAGAGCCACTTCCCACTGTAAACAAGAAGCAAATACATCCTTCAATCTGAGGAAGTAATTTAATTATCACAAAGATTAAATTGCAGTGAATCCCCACAAAGCTAATGCCTTTGCACATAAAGTGTCTTTTCTTTTTTTTATAGTTCTGGAATTGAGGATAACCTTAGTTAGTATTAATCTCTTTTTAAACCTGTGGTCTATTAGAAGTATTTATTGAAAGGTCAATAAAATCTTAAGTTGAAATCATAAAAAAAAAGCAAAATCTTAAGTTGAAATCATAAAAAAAAAAAGCTTTCTAAGAAAAAGGTTAAAATCTCATTTTACTTGACTGTACCCTACATTCAGCTTTGGATAAAACTACTTAAAAGACCAAACAACATTAAATTAAAAAGTGTTCAGAGGGGAAAAAGCAACATAGTGAATGGACTCAGTACCATAATTAACTGGCTGTGGCTGAAAAATCTGAGAAAAATAAAAATTAAGCCACCATAGAAACTCATAGAGGATTTGACAGCCGTAATCAAACATTTAAATAAAGACTTGCTTTGTGAAAACAGGACTATTCCTGGATTTTCTAAAAAGACAGAAATAGATGTGTGCATAAAAGGGATCCAAAGTTGATATGCTTTTAAGAACATTTAGAGTTGGACCACTTTTATGAGGGCAGTCATGGGTTAGAGAAACACACTTGTGGTACATTAGAGAGCATTCAAATACAAGAGAGTGGTCAGGCTGGAGAATACCTTTCACGCTTTACTATTTTGATCAATGAGATATGCTCTGTTTCTTTATTATTGAAATATTCCTGTCCTACTCTTTAAAGTCTCAGTATTTGGCTATGCATCTTGGAGGAACTTGGAATTCTGGTCTTTGTAGACTCTGGAGATCTTGGGAGGAAACTCAGCATATGAGAAATCCCAAATATGATGCCCCATTAGATATTTAATGCAGTTTTCCCCCATTTCCCTATTTGAAGACATACTATTGGTATAAGAAGCTACTGCTTAGAGTAAAAGACATTCACATAAGTGAAAGATTTTCCACTTATTCCCATTTAAATATTCCTAGACTAATTTATTAAGTATTTTACAACACAAGTCCAAGGAGTAGTCCAAGGGGTTAATCTTGCCCACTCTGAAGGTTATGGTGATATTTTGCTTTTCCCCCTAAAATTCTGAGGCATCCTAGTGTATGGTTATTTGAGCCCAAGCCAGATGCAATTATCCCCTTAGACAGATGTGCTGTGGGCCATCCCAGATATGAAAATAAAAAGTGATACTACTTTGGAGGTTTGGTTCACTCCCATCAATCTACCAAAGGGCTGGACTTCCAACCACAGACTGGAAACCTCACAGTTCTGAGTTCAGACTGAAAGTTAACATTTAGATAATGCTAGAAAGTTCATTTGCATGCTGTATTTGCAGACCTTAGGAAAAACACTGATATTATAGGTAGATGAAGTAGGGTAGGTCAAGTATCACTCTTATATGTATATTAACTTTAAGGGCATCAGAACAGATGCTTAAAGGCTCCACTGCTCCAAAATTGTTCTTCCATAATTTAACACTTTGTAGGATAATAGTGCTATGTGAAACATAAAGTTGAAATTAGTTCAGCTCCATGTTTATTTATCATTTCCACATAGACTGAGTAGTGTGCTAGGCATTTTGAATAATAAAACTTACAAAAATGGCCCCCCTTTTTCAAAGACATGGCAGGTTCCCTTTCTTAGATTATTTGCTCTTGCTGCTCTTGAAGTGGTGGTCACTGGATGGGCACACTTTGTTGAGGTTAATGTGTCCAGAGAATGAACTGCTTTTGCAGAAAGGTAGATTTTGGTGGAATACTGGAATGTCATAGCATGGAAGGCTGAAGCTAGTTAATGTTGGATGCTATCAGGTAGAGTAAATGGATTCTAAAAGTGCTGGGACTACCTAATGACACTTTCAGTCATGCCCTGAAATATGAATATACCAGATTTTTCCCTTCTAGATATTAATCACTATGAAAAAGAAAGACTAATGTTTTTATATATTGACAGATACTAACTACACTTATTGGGGTGAACATTTAATAATGTAGACAATTGTCAAATCACTATGTTGTACACTTGAAACCAATATAATATTGTATATTAACTATACTTCAATGTAAAATATTTAATAAGTTCATTTGGAAGTTATCTGTATAGCTAGATAGAACATTTTGTCCCTATGTTCTTGCCAAAAGTCAATCGCTTTAAAAAATATTTTGATTGTTGTTCATTTGTTTTGTTTTTTTTCTAAGAATCCACCTAATGTATGCAGGAAATCTGAGCAGTTACATACCTGAGTAACAGAGCATGATCAAAATTCTTCCTTTTTTTAAGGATCATTTCTTGCCAAGCTGAAAAACGCAATAAGGTAGTTTCTATATTTGAATCTAGTTCTATTTTATCTCCATTTGTCCACATTTCAAGGCCAACCAATGTCACGTGAATGTCCAAGGTTTTATAAATCTGGAGAAATAAATTTTTTATGAAGTCAAGTTGCAAAAGGATCCTTCATCATTACTATATTCTTTTACATTAAACAAAGGAATTTTAACATATGAGGTACATAAGCAACATGTGCTGGTCTTATTTTACTAATGGTTATATTGAACCAGAATAAGGTGAATTGAATTAACCAGAATACTGGGTGAATTGCCACAATCAACAAAGAAACTTTGACTCAACAGATGACTAAAATCATCTGATTCCCCTTGAACTATCATAAATCTTATATTCACTGAGCAGAATATGTCTAAAATAAATAACTAAGTGATGAAATTACCAGTAATGAAATTGAATTGGTAATCAAAAAACTTCCAAGAAACAAAAGTTGAAGAACAAACTACTCACAGCTGAATTCTACCAAACACTTAAAGAAGAGCTAATACCCATCCTTATTAAAGTATTCCAAAAAGTAGAAGAGGAGGGAATACTTCAAACCCATTCTATGAGGCCAGCAGCACTCTAATACCAAAACCAGACAAAGACAGCACAGAAAGAGAAAATTAGACCAATATCACTGATGAACATAGATGCAAAAGTTCTCAATGAAATATTAGCAAATCAAATTCAAAAATACATCAAAAGAATCATCTATCACAACCAAGTGGGATTTATTCTGGGGATACAAGGATGGTACAATATTTGTAAATCAATCAATATGACATACCACATTAACAAAAAAAGAAGGATAATACCATATGATCATGCCAACAGATGCTGAAAAGCCTTTGAAAAAATTCAATATCCATTCATGATAAAAGCTCTCAACAAATGGGTATAGAGAAAATGTATCTCAACATAATAAAGGCCAAATATGACAAACCCACAGCTAACATCATATTCAATTGCAAAAAGCTGAAATGAACAAGACGGATGTCCACTCTTACCACTTTTATTCAACATAGTACTGGAGGTCCTAGGCATGGTAATCAGACAAGATAAAGAGATAAAAGGCATCCAAGTTGGTAAGGAATAAGTAAAATTTTAAGTATTTTCAGATTACATGATACTATTAATATAGAAAACCCTAAAGACTTGACCAAAAACTATTAGAAATAACAACTGGATTCAGCAAAGTTGCAGGATAGAAAATTAATACACAGAAATCTGTTGTATTCCTACATACAAGAAACTAGTGGAAAGAGAAATCAGGAGAACAATTCCATTTACAATTGCATCAAAAAGAATAAAATACCTAGTAATAAACCTAACCAAGGGGATGAAGGACCCCTTTGTGCAGGTCTTTCACCTCTGTATCCTGAAAACTATGACACTGATGAGAGATTAAAGAAGATAAAAATAATTGGAACACTATCCCATGCTTACAGATAGGAAGAACTAATATTGAGAAAATGGCCATCCTGCCCAAAGCAATTTAGAGATTCAATGCAATACCTATCAAAATACCATGCCATTTTCAATGAACTAGAGCAAATAATCCTAAATCCATATGGAACCACAAAGGACCCTGAATAGCCAAAGCAATCCTGAGAAAGAAAAACAAAAGCTGGGTATTATGCTATATTACAAAGCTACCATAATCAATACAGTATGATACCAGCACAAAAACAGACCCATAGATCAATGGAACATAATAGAGAGCCCCAATAAAAATCCACAAATATATGGTCAATATATGATAAAGAAGCCATGAATATACAATGGGGAAAAGACAGTCTACTCACTATCTGAGTTTGGGAGTACTGGACAGCTACATGCAAGAGAATGAAACTGGATTACTATCTAACTCCATACAGAAAAGGAAACTCAAAATGGTCTAAAGACCCAGATTAAGATATGAAACCATAAAACTCTTAGATGAAAACATAGGCAAAAATCTCCTGAACATAAGCATGAGTTATTTTTTTTCTGGCCATATCTCTCCAGGCAAGGGAAACCAAACAAAAAATGAACAAGTGGGTCTATAACAAACTAAAAAGCTTTTGTATAGGAAAGGACATCAATGACACAAAAAGACAACCTACAGTAGGGAGAATATATTCATAAATAATTTATCCATTAAGGGGTTAACATCCAAAATATAAAAAGAACTCATATGACTCAACACCAAAAAATAAATAACCTGGTTAAAAAATGGGCAGAGGACCTGAGCAGACATTTTTCCAAAGAAATACAAATGGCCAACAGCCACATGAAGGGATGCTCCATATCACTAATCATCAGGGAAATGCAAATCAGAACTATCATGAGATATCACCTCACACCAGTTAGCATGGCCACCATCCAAAAGACAAGAAATAACAAGCATTGGCAAGGATATGGAGAAAAGGGAACCCTCCTACACTATTGGTGGGAATGTCAACTGGTGTAGCCACTGTGGGAAGCAGTATGGAGGTTCCTCAAAAAACTAAAAATAGAAACACCATATGCCCCAGTAATTCCACTTCTAGGAATTTACCCCAAGAAAAAAAAACTCTGATTTGAAAAGATATATGCACCCCTATGTTTATTGCCATATTATTTAAATAGCCAAAATACGGAAGCAACCAAAATGTCCACTGATAGATGAATGGATAAAGAAGAAGTGGTACATATATGCAATGGAATATTATTCAGCTATAAAAAAGAGAGATCCTGCTATTTGCAACAACATCGATGCATCTAGATGGTATTATGCTCAGTGAAATAAGCCAGGCAAAGACAAATACCATATGACTTCATTTATTTGTGGAATATAAAAATAAAACAAAGTGAACAAGATAGCAGTAGACTCATAGACATTGAGAAGTGACTGGTGGTTACCATGAGGAAGGGTTTGGGATATGTGGTGGGGAGAGGAAGCGGGATAAAGAGGCACTGAAATTTTCAGACATAATATACTTTAGTCACAGGGATGGTAGTATATAGCTTGGAGAATATAGTCAATGTTTCTTTAACATCTTTCTATGTTGGAAGATAATAATTGCACTAGTTGGGGTGAGGATTTAATAGTATGGGTAACTGGTGAACCACTGTGTTCTATACTTGAAACTAACATAAGATTGTATATCAGCTATCCAATTGAAAAAAACTACAAGACATTGAAGAAAGAAATCAAAGACTCAAATAAATGTAAAGGCATACTGGTTTATGGATTGTTAGAATTAATATTGTCAAAATGTCAATACTACCAAAAGCCACTTATGGGTTCAATGCAATCCTTATCAAGATTCCAATGGCATTTTCTAAGGAAGTAGAAAAACACTCCTAAAATTTACATGGAACCACAAAAAGCTATACTGTAATGTCATGAAAACACTATGATAAAGGCATATAAACAGACAAAAAGACCAGTGGAATGGATTCAAGAACCCAGAAATAAACCACACCATGTATAATGAACTAATATTGATAAGGGAGTCAAGAAAACTCAATAGAGAAAAGACAGTCTTATTGATAAGTGCTGTTGGGATAACTGGATATTCACAAGTAGAGAAATGAAACTGGACCCATATCTTACACCACATACAAAAATCAATTCAAAGTGGATTAAAAACTTCAATGTGAAACTTCAGACCATGAAACTCTTAGAAGAAAATGTAGGGACAAATCTCCTTGACATGGGTCCTGGTAATGATTTTTCTATATGACACCTAAAACACAAGCAACAAAATAAAAAATAACCAAATGGGACTATCTCAAACTAAAAGCAAAGGAAACCATCAACAAGGTGAAAAGACAATCTATGGATAGGGGAAAATATTTGTAAACCATATATCTCTAAGGGATTAATATCCACAGCATACAGAGAACTCATATAACTTAACAGTGCAAAAACAAACAATCCAATTAAAATATAGGTAAAAAAATCTGAATAGACATTTCTTTACAGAAGATATACAAAAGGTGAACAGACACATGAACAGATGCTCAACATCACTAGTTACTAGTGACAAGCAAATTAAAACCACAATGAGGTATCACCTCATGCCTGTTAGAATGGCCGTGATCACAAAGACATGTGTCTTGGACATGAATAAAAGGGAATTCTTGTGCACTGTAGGTAGGATTTTAAGTTGGCATAGCCACTATGGAAAGCAGTGTGGAAATTCCTCCAAAAATTAAAAATAAAACTACAGTTCTACTTCTGGAACTATATCCAATGAAATGAAATGAAAACAGTGACCTGAAAAGATATGTACCCCCACGTTTATAGCAGCATGATTTACAATGGCTAAGATATGGAAATAAACTAAGTGTTCATCAATGGATGGATGGATAAATAAATTGTATATACACAATTGAATATTACTCAGCCATTAAAATATTAAATTTTGCATTTGCAACAGTGTGGATGGACCTTGAATGCATTATGCTAAGTCAAATAACTCAAAAAGAGAAAAACAGTGTATTATCTCACTTATGTGTAGAATCTAAAAAAAGGAAGAAACACACATAGAAAGAAAATCAGACATGTTTGTCAGTGGTGGTGGGTGAGGATGGGGGATTTGGAAAAACGTTGTCAATAGGCACACACTTAATTACAAGATGAATCAGTACTAGCGACACAATGCACAGCATGAAGACAGTACCTAACAATGCTGTAAAATATATAGGAAAGCTCTTAAGAGAGTAAATCTCGAAGAGGCCTCATCACAAGGAAAATTTTCCCCATTATTCTTTTGTTTTTTATTTTTATGGTAGCTATATGAGAAGATGGATGTTAGCTAAACTTACTGTGGTTATCATTTCTCAATATATGTAAATCAAACCACCCTGCTATATGCCTTAAACTTATACAGTGATGTATGTCAATTGTTTCTCAATAAAATTGGAAAAATATTTAAAAACACTTGGTAGGTGAAATCATTTTTAGAAAAACTAAAGAAATTATGGGAAAAATAGGGTGTAAGCCAAGTCACGAATCAAGTTATGAAAATACTTATCAAAAAGTGTAAAGTAAAGAAAAGAAACAGGACAAAACAGAGGTGACTATGAGATATAATTGTTCTACTTTACATTATTCCTACCGTTTAGAAAAGTCATGGGGAGGGTTTTAATTTCCATAAACATAGATTTAAAGTTGGAAGTTCTGTTTCTGGTTAAGATGTACAAAGTTGGAAATAAAGTTGCTTCTACTCTAACAAACAGGAGAAAAAACCCAGAATCTACAAACTCATATCCTTTCTTGAAACTGTAAGAGAGCTGAGATAACAGGGTACATACACAGCTGAAATCTAAGGAAAGATAGCATCCTTCAAGAAGAGATGCTACTAGAACATCCCCAGTGGCAAAACATGTGAAAAAGTATTGCTGGGTGTCATACAAACCATAAGAATTCATGAAACGTTTTTAAGGAATTGCTAAAGGGTAAGTGTGGGATAAAATGAGAGTGTAAGACCCTCTCAGAGACCCAGACAAAAGGAATTTCACACTGATGCACAGAGTCTCCTCCATGGTTCTTTGGATGTCCGTAAGAATGATGGAGTTTAGAGTTGGAAACTGGTTGTATCCTCTCTTGGTGGTACAGGCTTGAAGCATGAGAGCAACTGCTGCTTTGGGAGCATATTAAAACCCAGCAAACTCTTCTGTCCTGAGGAACAATAGCCCTAAGTTGCTGTATGAACTTCAGAAAACTTCTCTACATCTCCAGAATTCACATGAAGACATACTGTGGATGAAAGAAGGGAACATAAAAACCTTCTATCCCTGGAAGAGAGGCAGAAGATTGTCCTGAGGCCAGAGCATCTGAGGTCTTCTATCACTGAAGGGGTAGCATGAACATTGAGAACTATCTACCCAGAGGCCCATGGGCAAGGCTTTTCTAAGGCTGGGGATAGATCAAGATAACAGAAGACACTCTGGGTCTCATAACTAGGCTAGCAATCGCTGCGTAACAAAGAACACATTACTACTGATGAAGAGACAAGAATGTGAAGGGGGACATTCTTTGGCACTGGCCCTTGATAAAGGCCTGAAGTTGAGAATATTTTCAGTGTTAAAAAATAAAAGGACATTACTGATGATAAAAACGTCAGTTCACCAAGAAGACAATGAATCCTAAATGAGATTTCATCTAATTGCGGTGCTGCAAAATGCATGCAGCAATAGCTGATAGCACTGACAGGACAGACAGACGAACTCACTATTATACTTGGAGATGTGAACACTCTTATCTCAGCAATTGTTAGCCAAAGTAGAAGAGCAATCATTAAGGAACACACCTGAAAAACACTATAAGCTGACTTCTATTTATAGAAAACTCCAATCAGCAATAGCAGAATACTTTTTTTTTAAGAATACGTGAACATTATTCAATTATACAGAATCAGCGACACCAGATTCTGGGACATAAAACAAACCTCAACAAATTTAAAAGAATTGAAATCAAGAAAAGTGTATTCTCTAATTCTAATAGAATTAAAATTATTTATCAGTAACATAAAGATATACAAAAAATCCCCAACTACTTGGAAATTAAATAACAAACATATATGGCCACTGAGCCAAAGAGAAATCATAAGGGATATTAGAAATATTTTTGGATTGAACTGAAAATTAAAAATAAAACATATCCAAATTTGTGAGAATGAGATAAAGAAGCATACACATACTGTATGACCCAGCATTCCCACCTCTTAGTCATTTACAAAAAAAAATAAGTGAAAATTTACATTTACATGTACAGTTGTATGCAAATGTTTAAAGAAATCATATTCATTATAGTAAAAAACTGGAACAGATCAAACGTCCTTCAAATGGTGATGACCAACCCCTGTCCTAGAGGAGCTGTTCTTTACAGCATCTTCCTTTGGGTCCACTTTACCCTGCTGATGGAGTTGGGTGACCTATAAGAAGTCAGCATAAGAAAGATGTGCAGAATGCACAGTATGCTTTTTAAAAAGGTTATAGTTGATTGTATTTTAGACAAATGAATCATTTCAGTGTATTTTACTAAAATATTTTCCCTAATTTCTGTGTAAAAACATGGACAGTAAATTATAGCTATAAAGCCTTTTTGCTGTTGCAAGTTATGGAACAGTGATTTAAAATAGAGGATTTTCATATATTTGTACATTGCTTTATACATTTGGTGATTAGTGATCAATATTTGAAACTTATTTAGATATTAAATGGCATTTACCTAGAAAACCAAACACTCAAAGCTGTGGTTCACTTGTTTTTGTTAATTTTTCAATGAATTTTGCTAATTAGTCTACTTGGAGAATTTTTGTGCTTTGGGCTGTGTCAAAATGAGGATTACCACAAAGCCCAGCAGAGATTTATCCTAAAAGTTTGTTCCCATTTGTATTTTTAGCTTGATTCAAACTGTATCAAATCTTACCATGTTGACAAAATTGACCATACCCCAAATTCGGTTCCTCAGTTTACTGTAAGGATGATTATTCCTGCGACACTGGAAATAAAACAGCAGATCAACATGAATTAATAATAGGACTTGAATAAAAGCTCAACAAAATGCTTCATTTATCATGAGATGTTCCAAAGAAAAAAGTTGTTGGCATTCCTACCAGTCAGCTAAAAATCTGGGAAGCTTATGCAGAAATATACTTTTTTCATATAAAATAACTAGATGCAGCAGTTTCTCAAGACATGTTTCAGCTTAGCACCACCTGAAGGTTTTCTTTATAACTTTATTCCCTTTTCACATTACACTGATTTATTAAACCAACCAAGTGTGATTTAGAGTCCCTATTTATCATGTTGTCGGAACTAAACTTAAAGCTCCATAGCAAACATACTTTGCAAAAAATGGCAACTTTATCAGTTTTCCCATGTCTTCAGGGAACTAAGGTACATTTAGTTAAGAATCTTCTGAAGCCAAAGTGTGATGGAGAGGGGCACCAACCTGGGGCTCCCCCCTCTCTCCAGAAAAAGGCTAAGATAACCAAGCGGACTTGCCTATTCAGCCCATTTTGTCTTTTGTTCTCTTTCTAATGAATGGACTCCCTATTTGTGCCTATCAGGACCAACTTCTTAGAATGACCAATTAAGACCTGATAAAATATACCTAATAATAACAGAGGGGGTACTGTAGGGATGAATGCAAATGGTCAAGCTTCTTTCATAATAAAATAAAAAGAAACATACCTTTTCTGAATCCTGCAAGTATAGTCTAGCTACCATTCCACAGCTCTCCTGTGATCTTAAATATCTAACTACCTCAAAGACACATCATTAGAATCTCTTCAGTTCTGGTCTTCCATCCACTCCTCCATTACTGATTGGTTGAACTGCCTTTATTCCATTGAAACTATTCTTGATAGGTCCTTAAATGTTCTCAAGTATCAAATCCATGGAACACTTTTTCCTCATCTTCCTGGTTGTCTTCTCCACATTCAATATTGACCATTTTCTCTTTCGAGAAATATCTTATCACCTTGATTTCTATTACCCTATACATTCTGAGTGTTTTATTGTGCTTGGGTTCTTCTTTTCCATCAAACCCTTAAATGCTAGATGGCAAATGTATTTTTACACCAGGATCCCCATTGACCAATTGGTAGGGTTTGCCTACAATACACAGTTGAAAGATTCTGAGGCTATCATAGGATCATAAAGATAGGGTATTTTATCAATCAGTGATTTCCAACCTTAAGGGTAAGGAAGAGGGGTGATTATAGGGTCTTTGCACTCTTATTACCAACCCTTTATTAAATGGTTAGTGTTCCCCAGGATTCAGATATTTGTGTTATGTTGTCTCTTTCAACTTTCTCACTCTAGTTGTACACATCCGTATCCTTACTCTACTTAGCTGTTTATAACAAATTTTGCTAAAATTGTCTTTATACTCATCTGAGCCTAATGTCTGTATTACTGGTAGATCATTCGCCATTTATTTTTAAAAATTTGTTATAATCGTTTTGGGGTTTCCTATTTCTTCTTGAGTCAGCCTGGTAACATTTTAAATTTATTGGCACAAGGTTGTACATATTATTTTAATGATGCACAACCTCTATTAAATTTAGAGTTATGTTTTAGTTTTATTTCTAATTTTACTTGTACTTCCATTTTTTCTTGCAAATTTTGTCAGAAGTTTTTCAGTTTCATTAATATTTCAGCATTTGGCTTTGTTGATCTACTCAAGTGCTTCATTTTGGCTTGTATATTTTATTTATTTTGCCCAATAAAATTGTGTTCTTCTATTTTTTTTTAATTTATTCTGTTTCATTTTCTAACTTTTCCGGTTAGACTCGTAGTTTTTATTTTTTTTCTTTTTTAATAGAAATGTTTGTCTATAAATGTCTTTCTAAATGCTGCTACATCTAAATCTAAAATATTTTATTTATACTAATCTTTTATTTTTGCTGTTATAAATATTTCCTAATTTCATATTTGATTTATTTAGTCAATTACTATTTGGAAATGTATTTTGCTTTTAGTTTCCAAAGCTATGATCTTTTACTGGCTTGGTTTAACAGTTTTTGTTATAATTTCCAATTTGACTGTGGGGGAAAAAAAAGCGATCCTCATGGTATCTATTTATTACTATTTCTTTTTGCATCCTTTGTGGCCAAATTTAAGCTTAATTTTTGAAAATGTTCTATTTGCAGGTGAAAAAAATATTGCCTATTATGTGTTTGCAGGATAGGGTGTCAGTTGATTAGATTATGTCTGTATTTATATGGCTCAAATATTTTCTACGTTTGTTGAAGTTTTTTCCTGCTTGACCTGAAATTTTCTGCTAGGAGAGAACTAAAAAACCCACACTTTCCCTGCAACCCTGTTACTTTTTGCTGAATATCTTTTTATATTCTGTTGTTATTTGTATAATCTGAAATATCATTGGGTGATTTACAGTTTGTACAGAGCTCATTCTTTTAAATGCCTTGGTGGACTATTCCTCATGTGATTCATTTTATATTAGATTATGAAAATGTCTTTATGGGGCCTTTGTGACTTGGGCTGAAGCAGTTTACCAAGTTTTTAATCAATGTTTATGTTGAAAGTTTTCATTGACATTTCTGTATCTGAAGAAAAGTACCATGCCCCATATCAATGCTTAGGATTTTTGCTTTCCCGTACATAATGTTTTCCCTGCCCAGCACTGCAGGCAAACAGAGCATTTCCTTGCTCTTTGCAGTTTCAGTGGAGAGAACTTTTCTACTTCCCTTTTCAGTGTTGGGGCAGCCCTTTAAGGGATCTGGGCATTATGTAATATATTCTATATATTGTGTCACCAAGCCTTTGAATTTTTCTTACTTTTTTAAAAGAAATTCTCTTCCTTATTTTTAGCCCTTGGAGATTTCTTGTGTTTCTTTCTGAGCTCACCTACAGATTGTAAACATATTCTCAATATTTTATACGTTGTTCATCATTTCCATATGTTTGTAATAGGGAGTGAGGATTCTGCTTTGGTTGAGTGTGCTGTATCATCAAAGGACCTTATCATCTCTCATTTAAGTCTATTTGTGGAATCTAGAAACAGAATGTTGAACTGAGAATGGACATCTGATCAAAATACTTTTTTCTCTTTGTTAGAATCACAGCTACAGTTCTGTAAGGATGAATAAAGAGCAAATGCTCATCTAAAAACTTACCATGTTATCATCAGCGACAATGAACAGTTCAACATATTTCTCTTTATGGATAATCTGGAAATTTATGGGAAATTTAATGAAGTAGGGTTAATAGTTCTCATTTTAACATTTTAAGTTAAGATTTTTCAAGGTAAGAAATATGAATATTACTGATACAGGAAAGTAAGGTACAGGAGTAAATCAAGTAATTCTAAGAATTTATCTAAATTAAACAGTGTATTATTAAAACATATGGCCCCATACATCAGATTTTAATAAACCTCCAGGTTTTATTACATTCCATTTGCATTACATTCCATATTTGATTCTTCTTCTTCTCTTTGTTTAATCTCTCAGGCACAATAAGAGTTATAATAAAGAATCATGAGTCCATTTTTTAACATTTAGTTATTTTCATTTACAAAGTAAATGTTTACTAAGTATTAAGGTCATGGAAAGAAGGCCCATCTAGAGTTGAAAGCAAAATGCAGGACTGGCTAATAGGACTGGCAATATAGTTGTAAACCTTCCCCCATCTCCCAAACTCCCACTTTGCAGTAATCTCAGTTCCAAGGAAGTATGTATAAACGTTATTCTAGATCTTTTATTTATAAAGTGTCCATACAGGAAATTCTGTTTTCAGCTTTCAGTATCATGCATTGAAATACATGCATATTCTCTTGGTATAAACCAGAGGCATATTGTCCCCAAATTTGAAGAAGTCATCCTTTTGTGGACTAAGTAATCATTTATTTATTGATGGATGCAACTGAAAACCATCTGTGAGGCACATACTAAGTTTCAGATTCAGTTGGGGCCATGAATATGTGAAGAAGACGAACACCCTTGGATCTTAAAGGCAAACACTTGGTGAGGATTTAAGGTGATATGAACTAGTTGTATAGAAAAGCATAAAACACAAATGACTCTCATTGTGCAATCATTCCACCAGAAAATGAACTTGTTATTACCCTTAATTGTCCTTAACATTTAGAATATTTGACCTTATGAAAAGGGGAGAAACCAGCTCATCATACATTTCACCCCCAAAAAACTGGCAGGGAAGACAAGAAAAAACAGGATTTAGGAGAAATTTAAGACATTGTAAACTTCAGTCTTTCCAGCCACTAATGCCAAAAATCTATTTGTTGGGTTATAGGTATCTCTGGTCCTTAAAATGGATGGAACAGACAGAGTTACTGTAGGGGATGAACACTTTTCTATATACATAACAAAAACAAAAGTTTGACATTTCAGGTTTTAAACAATGATGAAGACAGTCTCAGGTACCATGAAGAACACATCATTAGCTGGGCTCATAATCTCTCACTTGAAATCAGAGAGGAAACAAGAGGCATTTTACCTAGGTGATAAAGCTGATTTAAAAATAAGGCACTCACTTCCATTTTGGAGTCTTCCATAGATTTAGGGTTAGCCCTTGGAACAGTTGTCCTGGTAAAATTGAGCTCTGTACAAGAATAATTGGCAGCATACTGCATTTTTGGGTTATATTTGAACACCAAATGTTCTGCCTCATCTGAATATTTCACTGGTTGAATGAGATACCTTTGGTCATTGACCCTGAAGAACCCCCTGTGGAAATTGGGAATATAATATATAATCAAGATCTATTCCATATTACTACTGCATTACTACACAATACTACTCTGCTCCATTTTATTACTTTGTCTTTTTAACAAAGGGAAACTATAAGGTCAAGTCCTCATGAACACGTAGCCAGGTGTTCTAAGTAATAAGGAGAAGAGATGACAGGGGGCCTTTGGTTGAATTAATAACTTGTGGAAGAGCCAACCTGTCTGGATTTTCAGAAGTTTGACAGCCTGATCTCTGGTTTGAAGTATATGTGAGGTAGCAATTCCCACCTGGTGAGTCTCAGGCTTCTTGCAAAACTTCTGTGAATTTTTATGTCTATCATGCAATTATTGCAGAGTGCATATATGGAAGCACAAAATACTATTATGTGGTAATTTTGTCATTAAAAGGGTTCTTGTTCTTGAAAATACTGGGAACTACTTAAGTAAAGTCCTTTTAAATGAAGAAATTCTTCCCTTGCCTCCCCACATCTTTCTCATTTGTCCTTGAGTGCAAGATCTATAGAGCACTTACATAGCCTTCACTTGTGACTTTTTACTTTCTAGAGACTGAAAATACTGCCTGATTTAGTAAAAAGCTATGACGTGTTATAGCATGGTGGGAATTCAAAGGACTAGAAGGCAGGAGGCCTGGTTCTGGACTGAGTTCTATGCTTAGTAGGTGGAACGTTCAGGAGCAAGTCCCTGATTTCAGTATCCTAATGCAACACCAGAGGACAGGCCAGATGACTTCCAGCAGCTTCCAGCTCTGAATCCCTTGATCCAATGCTAAAAAATTTGTCTTGTATAGGGCTGTGTATTAGACATCTTTTTGTCAAAAATGGACATGAACAGCAGGCTAGAGTGGATACTCACACTGAAAATATGCAGTAGCTTTTCCCATTAATTTTCCTCTTTACTACAGTTGTTGAAAGGAAAGAAGAGAAGGGGATGTCTTTGAAAAATCCATAGGAAAACTCATAAAGGAAATAGAAATATACTGTTCATTACCTCAGACCATTACATGTGCTGATACTGGCAGCAGAATCAAATTCATGTATGATGGATCCTTGATAAAAACAGTGATCCTGAAATAGATGAAGAGCTATTGACATAAATACATACATTGATATTATTCAAATATTAACAGCTAGATATTTCATGATCACAATGTAGTTTCATGATTTCACTCACAATTGTCATTCTCACAAATTATATTTATATCCATTCAGGCATTCATTCACTGCATTCTTTCATTTGGAAATTTTTGAAATTCCATTAGAATACGTTTATTTTAATTTCACAGTAACTTTGTGTAAAACAGTACATGGATTCTTCCCTTCCAAATTTAGCAGTCTGTTAGTTAATGACACCAGCCTCAGAAATGTGATCCTTTTCCTTAGAAATAATCTTCTTTTAACCCATCCTAAAAACTCAACCAAACTACTCCTCTTGGGTTATTGTTATAATTTTTTTCCAGTTGCCTATGAAATCAAGCCAATAACTCAGTGGTCGTTTTGATAATAACTCAAAAATTAAATCTCACTCTCCAACCAGATCCTCTCATGCCTTTCTCTCCTGCCTCTCTGCTTTAATCAAGTTGGTATCTTTCTTTAGAGGTGCATTGCCCATGTCGATTCCATCAGGAAATGACTGCATCATTTTCATCTATTCAACTCCTGCCCATGTCTGACACTTTCCATGGCCTTCCAAGGACCTCAGACCCTCGCAGAGAACACCACCCACTGCATAAGAGAATGTTACCTAGTTTTCCTCCTTTTCTATTTTACAAAGATTGCATGATGACTTAGATTTCATAGTTGAGAGCTGCCTTAAATAGAAGAAATAAGTTTTAAAATACTTTTGTTAAGAGAATAATGTCATCTTTGGTTAGAAGCCTCAGAGTGCATGTTCTGGAAAGGGGAATAAGATGATAAAAATAGAGCCTATATCTGCTTGCATAGTATTAATGATAAATGAACAAAGATTCATTTGGAGAATGAAGGAAAGACTTCAGTGGTGGAGCATAAGGCCTGGGCAAGGGGTTGTAATTCACAAAAGGGTCAGTTAGATGAAGGTGTTAAAGTTGTTTCATGTCTTTAGGTTTTATCCATTTAGCTTTACAATCTCATCAGGGTGCCTCATACTTCTTCGGTGTCCTGCCTTACCCTTCCTCCAGACTTCACACTATTTTGGGTGTATGAAAGTCACTTGGCAAAGAAAAATACATTAGCAGTTGTTGATTTGCTTAGGCTGCGATCAGCCTCTTTTAGAGTTCAGAGGGTCATGTTTTCTATTCTAGGATCATTCAGTGACTGATGTAACACTTTTCTGAAGCTGCTTGCGAAAGCTAGAAGGAGGTTTGGCAGTCCCGTGAGGAAGTAAGTTTCAGAGAAGAGACACAGGAATTTCCACAAGATACCGTGGTCTGAGGATGACTGCTGATCTCCTCTCCTTTTGCGGAGTAGTACGTTTCACTGTAACTTGAGGCTAGGAATTCCCTGTAAAAGAGGGCCGAAGAGGTAGTGAGATTTACTCATTTAAAAAAGTTACTCATTTAAAACTAGTTAGTGAGAGAGAAGCCTCCAGGCTGCTTTTAAATCTCAGCAAGGTCCTCTGATGCTAAAAACAGGTAAGCAAAATCAATATCATTTCCAAAAAAAAAAAAAGCTTTTCTACCTAGATTTCATGGTTTGATAAAGACTGCAGAAGAGACAGAAAAAGATTCTGGCAGTTTTAGCAAGGCAGCATCTTGAGAAAAACCTAGAGAAAATATTACCTGAGTATAAACCTCTTGCCCTAAGAGCCAAATTTAATGCAAAAAAGTTGTGATAGGGTATGTCATGTGTCATCTACATAAATATATGCATCATGTATATTACATATATGTATATTTTTATCTAAATATATGATATATACATCAAATATATATCACATATATATAGATACACATATGTGTCACATATATATCTGAACACATAGTAATCCAATTGCTATGCATTTAAAGAAAAGCGGTATGTATTAATTAGAGTAGATTTAGAAAACATAAAAGCACAAAAGAAATTGTCCTGAAATCCTACCATCAGAACACAAACACTGCTAATATTTTCATGTGGTTTCTTACAGTCTTTTCTCTGAACAAATAAAAGGATAATATTCTGAATAATCAATAAAGTTACTCTGCTTGCTCTCATCCTCTATATCAAAACCCACAAGTATCCTCAGACCCAGAACTAGAATTGTGTATCTCAATTGCTTCTGGAGATGAATGCTACAGAAGAACAGAAAAACAGGAAAGGAAAATGTTGGCTTTAATTTAAGCCAAAAAAATAGACTATTGAAACTCATGACAGAAACACTAGGTTGAAAGTCAAGGCTTTTGAAATGCAATAGCTCAGTTTTGTGTGTTTCCAAAGATTAATAATGAAGAGTTCAGGACAGTCTTTTATAAATAAAAGACCAACAAAAGTAAAAAAGAAAAGCACAGACCAGGAAAAGAAGACTGGTGGGAAGGAATGCATAGAGGAAATATGGCCAAAGGAGATTATGTTACCTGGAGTAAATGTAATTTCATACAGAAGTATCACATAAATAATAAACTTCTTGATGTGCCCAAGAAAGTACTGTCCCTAGAACCAGGGAAGGGGGGACTGAGTCATTTCACCCAAAACTGTCAACTCTTCATTCAATGGCACATTAGAAGTTGCTAGGGGAAAGGAGCTTAGTTAATTGTTTACATTCATGCTGTTTGGTGAGGTGTCCTGACAGCAGCCAACAGGTGGCCTATTTCTTGTTCAGTAAGAGTGACACTCCTCTATGCTCTGAAATTTACTGAGCTCTATCTAAACTACCTTGTGGATAATTCGCGTTCCGTGTTCCATGTAACTTCAAATAGCTAGGATTATATGTTCAGCATAGGATCAAGATATACATTTCAGCTCAGGCATTAAATCAGTGGGCATCATTTTTTTCCCCCCGAAACACTATATTGTAAAATTTTATTTTCTTATAAAACAAAGGGTCCTGCCCTTTTCAGTTTATGAATACAAAGTTCTAGTATCTTACTATAAAACACTTATTTTGAAATAACTGTAGGTTCATAGGTAGTTACAGAGATAGCATCATAGAGGCTGGAGTGTATGCCCTCCACTCAGTTTCCCCAATGGTTTCATCTTACATGATTATAGTACAAAATCAAAACCAGAAATACACACTGGAAAAATGTGTATGTGTCATTCTGTCATATATGTAGATTTGTGTTTCACTGCTACAATCAAGATGCAGAACTAGTCTGTCACCAGAAAGATCTCCCTTATGCTAGCCATTTATAGTCACTTCCCTACCCACCCCACACCGACATCATCCCTAATCCCTAGCAATAATAAAACTGCTAATCTGTTTTCTAGCTCTGTAGTTTTGTCATTTTGAGAATGTTACACCAATGGAATTATATGGTATGTGATTTTTTTGAGATTGGCTTTTTTTGTCCTTCAGCATAATGTCCTTGTGATCCATCCAAGTCATTCAATTTACCGCTGAGTAGCCTGATATGGATGTACCACAGTTGAACTATTCACTCGTTGAAGGCAATCTGAGTTGTTTCCAGTTTTGAGCTATCATGAATAAAACTGTAAGCACTTGTGTACAGCTTTTCGTGTGAACGTATGTTTTTGTTTCTCTGAGATACTCAGGAGTACAACTGCTACCTTTCACAGAGGTTACATGTTTCATTTTTTAAGAAATCACCGAATTGTTTCTCAGAGTGTTACATCATTTTATATTACCATCAGCAATGCATTAATGATCCACTTTCTCTGTATCCTTTGCCAACATTTGATGGTATAATATTTTTTAATTTTAGCCATCCTGATAGGTCTGTTTTGATATTTCATTGTAGGGTTAAAATGCATTTTCTGAATGGCTAATGACATTGAATAAATTTTTAAGTGCTTATTCGTCATCTTTATATCCTGTTCGGTGAAATGTCTCCCCATTGCTTTTTGCCCATTTTCCAGTTGGATTGCTCACTTTATTATTGTTGAGTTTTGAGAACTCTTTTCATTTTCCATACACTGGTCTTTTGTCGGTTTTGGTTTGCAAATATTTCTTCCCCACCTGCAGCTTGTCTTTTCATCTTCATAAAAGGGGTTTTTGCAAAGCAAACGCTTAATTTTGATGAAGTCCAATTTATCAATTGTACCTTTTATTGATCTTGTTGCTAGTGTTAGTTCTAAGAATTCCTCGCCTAGCTCAAGATCCTGAAGATATTCTTGTATTATATCTAGATGCTATAGTTTTGCATTCTACATTGAAGGCCACAATCCATTTTGAGTCAATTTTGGTATAAGGTTTGAGATTTAGGTTGAAGTTCTTTTTTAATTCTTTGATGTGGATAACCAATTGTTTCAGCATCATTTGGTGAAGAGATTATATTTTCTCCATTGATTTGCTTTAGAAACTTTGCCAAAAGTCAGTTAGCTCTATTTGTGTGGAACCATTTCTGAGTTCTTTGAGTCCATTGATTTATGTGCCTATTCCCCTGACAATATGACGCCGTGTTTCTATAATAGTTCTTAAGATTGGGTGAAGTGACTCCTCCTGCTTTCTTGTTTTTTTTCAGATTTTTTTCAGCTACCCTAGTTCCTTTGTCTTTCCCTATAAATTTTAGAATAATCTTGTCTACACTTACAAAAACTCTTGCAGTGATTTTGATAAGAATTGTGATAACCCTATTTATCAGTTGGAGGAGAACTGATATCTTTACTATGCTGAGTCTTCCAATCCATTAACACAGAATAAGACTCCATCTATTTACATCTTTTTGATGATTTTTCATCAGCATTTTGTACTATTCTATATACAAATCTTATATATACTTCTCAGGTTTATAAAGTGTTTTATTCCTTATTTAGCAATTGCAATTGGTATTATTATATTTTAAATTTCAGTTTCTGTATGCTCATTGCTAGTATATAGAAATACAATTGGTTTCTGTATAATGATATATTCTGTGACCTTGCTGAACTCACTATTACTTTGAGGAGGTGGGTTTTTTTTTAATTTGTTTATTTGTTTGTATGGCAGATTCCTTGGGTTTTTCTATGCACACTATTATCATGTCATCTGAAAATAAGGACTTTTTTCTTCTATTTCTCCAACATGTATGTCATTTCCTTTTCTTGTCTTGTAGCACTGACTAGATCTTTAGAATATGCTAATGATTAGCTGTCCTGAGAGCAGGCATACTGGCCTGGTTCATGATTTTAGGAGGTTAACATTCATTCTTTGACCATTAAGTATGATGTTAGCTATGGGGTTTTGTAACTATTCTTTATCAAGTTGAGGACATTCTCCTGTATTCCTAATTTCCTAAGAATTTTTAAATCATAAATGGGTGTTGAATTTTGTCCAAAGCTTTTTTCTGCATCAATTGATATAATCATGTTCCATTCTGATGTATCTATATTGTCTTTCAGCGTATCTCTTTGTATAGGTTTCTTAATATTTGTTCTAGGTAACACAGCATATATATAAAGTATATATGTACACTTATACACTATGGTATGTCCTAGAATGAGTTTGAGTTCAAGTTTATTCTATTTTGAGTTTATTCAGCTTCTTGTATCTGTAGGGTTATGGGGTTTTCTTTGCCAAATTTGGGAATTTTCATCAAATTATTCCTTTGAATACTTTTTTAGCTCCATACTCTTTCTCCTTCTGGAACTCTAATGATAGTAGTTTTTCATCCCTTATTTTATTCTCATATATTCCTGAGAATGTCTGGTTTATAGACAACTTTCTCTCTGTTATTTAGATTTTATAATTTTTATTGTTCTAGCTTCATTCATTATTTCTACTGTTATCTCCATCCTGATATTGAGTCCATCTATTGAGGTCTTCTTTTCTCAAGTATTTTAATTTTCAGTTCTAAAATTTCCACTTGGTTCTTTTTTATATCTTTTTTTTGCTGAGATTTTTCTGTTCATTTCCCACACATACAAAACAAAAACTCCCTAAGGCACAGAGTTTCATTTTTGAATTCTGCCAAACATTTAAAAAATAACATCCTTCATAATATGCAGGAAGAGAGAACACTTCCCAACTTATCTTATGAGGCCAACTTAATCCTAATAAAAAAAGTCTGACACTATAAAAAACTAAAAATACAGAATAATATCTATCCATCAACGTGGTTTCAAAAACCCTTAACAAAATATTAGTAAACTGAATGCTGTAAAGAAGGTTTTATCCCAGAGATGCAAGGACAGTTTAATGTTTAAAAATCAGTCTGTTTAAAAAAAAAACAACACTTTCAGCAAACTTCTCATGGAATGATCTCAATCTAATAGAGTACACCAATGACAAATCTACTGGCAATATCATATGAAACATTCAGTATTGAACATTTCCCCCTTAAGATCAGGAATAATGTAAGACTGCCAATTCTTACTGTTACTCAGTTTTTACTGAAGTTACTGGCCATTGCAGTAAACCATAGAAGCAACAGGAATATTGACTGGAAAGAAAGAAAATTGCCAATATTTGCTGATGCAAATCTCTATGTAATCTATAACACAATCAATAAATTCATAGTTTAAGTCCTCCCAATAGAAAAATGAAATAATAAAAAATAATTCTGCTCATGAGAGCCCACAAACATTAAATATGTAGAAATAAATTTTTAAAAACACATGCTAGAGTGCTACACTAAAACTATAAAATATTATGATAGCAATTAAAGAAGACCTAAATAAATACTGAGATACATGAAGACTGTATATTATTGATAGTGATTCTCTCCAAGTTGATGTATGAATTCATAAAATTCCAACCAAAATTCCAGAAGGCTTTTAAAAAATTAAAAATTAGCAAGTGGATTTTAGGTGTTATAGAGAAATATAAAGGATCTAGAACTTTTACAAAATTCTGAAAAGAAGAACAAAATTGGAGAAGCTACCAAAACTGGCTTTCTGACTTTACTACAAAGCTGCTGTAATCAAGACAAGGTGGCCATACTTTAAGGATTGAAAAGGAGTTGAACAGAATAGACTAGAGAGCTCAGCAATTTTAATTTGATTTTGGTCAAAGGTGTGAAAATAATCCAAACCAAACTAACACAATTAAACAAAATGGGCTGGAAAAACTGGCTGTGCATCTGGAAAAAAGAGAACCTTAACTCTCCTGCAAATTACCCATATATACAATTTCAAGATGATAATAAACCAGAAGTGAAAGTGAAAACCATGAACACTTTAGAAGAAAACAGGTCGCAGAACAATAACCATAAAAGAAAAATTTGGTAAATTAAAATTTCTTCAAAGTTATGAAATTTTACTCTTTACAAGACACAATTTAAAAAACGAATGAAAAAGTCACAGATTGGAAGAAACTATCAACAAGAAATATATTTGACAAAGGGCTGGATTCTAGGATATATAAAGATCTCTAACTCAACAGAAAATAAATAACCCAGTTCAAAGTGGGTTAATATTTAAACAGACACCTTACAAAAGATATACAAATGGTCAATAATCACATGAAAAAGGTTTCAACAGAAAACTGCTAACTTACCCAAACTGAGATAGCACCAAACCCACCACTATTGCTAAAATTAGAAAGTAGTAAAAGCACCAAGTGAGAAGACGATGTGGAACAACTGGGATGCTCATACATTGTTGGGGGTTATATAAAATTGTACAACTAATTTGGAAAATGAAACTTTTCACCTAATAATGTGTTATTAATGTGCATTGTGACCCTGGACAAGTTATTATTTCAGTGAGCCTATGATTCTTCTGCAGTAAAATGGGAGTAAAACCGTATTTGCTTCATATAAATATTGCAGGGATTAAGAGACAACGTTGAGGAGAGGCACACAGAAATTGCTTGATACATGCTAGTCTTCTTCTATCCTAAGAATGTTAAAATATGCAGTCTGAATAAATGATCAATGTAAGTATGCTATTAGGTTACATGTGTCCAGTGGGGGATTCAGAGTGGAAGGAGGGATTTTTTTTTATATTTGTTTTGGATTGGTTTTGCTTTGTTCTTAGCTGATTGGCCAGAGTACCAATTCTTCAATAAACTTGGCCTCCCATTTTACTTAGCATTTGGCAGTTCATGATTTTAATGTTTGGGGTTGGGAGGCAGAGCTATTGTGTGCAGGAATGGCCCAAAGGAAAATAATGGAAATTCAACAACAATAGCAAATGTTGTGGAGAGAGCTAATAAAGAAGACAAGGCTTTTGACTTATTTAGCTTATAAATGTTAACTTGATAAAGTAAATTCTTCCCAGTTCTTGGCTTACTCTTCAGCAGAACTTGGTTTGATGTCTATTTTAAGTAATTTAGAAGTCACTTTAAAAGTCATGGTTTCCACATGTCTTTCATTCCACTGACTCACGAAACAGTAATGCATGAACTCTCTTCATAGAGTGAGTGCATGGAACTCAAAGAACTCCAAGTACCCTAAAGGCGGAGCGATATAGGACCTAGAGAACAGTGGCTATAACTATTGGTAAGCCGTTGAAATGAGATGGGCTTATATTAGAAGAGTAAGAATTCAGATTAGATATAGATAACAATGATTTGAGGAATTTGCTTCATTGACACTTTTTACAAAACCTGGGATACTACAGACTAATAAATCTATAAGGTATTGAACTATATGACAGAACTTACCTTGATCTTAAAAGGTGGAGTATTAAGTTTTTTTTATTTAGCTTTATTTCATACAACAGTTCTTCTTCATAAGTTTCCTGAAAAACAATATCCATCATGTGATTTAAATATGTGCTCATTTAGTATGTGTTGGGGTGGGGCATGGGTGCGTGTGTGTGGTGGGGGATTACAGGTCATTCATAGTCCGCCCATCAGCCTAGCAGGCCTTCCAGGCAAAATGATAAGTACTGATAAAGCTGAATTTCTGAGAGCTAATATAGAGGATTTTGCTTTTGAATTATTTTTTTAATTAAAAATTCCAATGAGCTTTTTTTCCCAGTTAAAATCAAATAAAATGAAAAAATTCATATTGCATCCTTATCCAAGATAATACAAATTACTATACGTCCCTCCAGTTCCACACCCATCTCCTCCATGGATCTTCTGTTTGTGTATTTTTAACAGTTTTGTGTATACAATTTTACAGTCTACTTTTCACATGAAAATAAATTATAACCTTGAACATTTTCTTATTCCAATATGTTCTTTCACAGTATGTGTTTTATGACTGACAAGCACCATGTGAACTTATTTAATCTACAACTATATCAGAAGTTTGATTTGAGGTATTCACTATAGTTAGATTTTCTTGTCAACAACATGGAAAAACATCTAAGCTTTTGGTTAATACTATCAAATAACCCTGAAGAAAGGAAGTACAAAGTTATAGAGTGTCATCAGAAATTCATAGTGATTCTTGTATCTTATCATTAATAAAAGGTTTTCAAATCATGAAGTGATAACTTATTGTGATAAACTGTTTTTTTGAATGACCATTGGAATTAGTATTTTTCTCTTGTTACTTAGTTTCTTTAGATATTTATTTTATTTAGTTACTTTTCATTATTTATTCACATGAATTTCTAGTTTATGTTCTTTCACCATTTTCTTTATTGGGATTTCATTTCTTCATCATTCATAAGAGTATTTTATAATTTAAGAATTCATAGTGGTTGGTCCCATATCCTCCACCTTTCTTTAGTTTATTGTTCATCATTTATTTAGTAGCTGTTATTTCAAACACAGTGATACTATGGAAACCATGATGGTGCACATGATAGAAGTCACTGCCCTCATGGAAGCTACAGCTTGGCAAAGAAGAAAATCAAGCCATGTAACTGAGTATTATAAACATCATAATAGGTGAAATGCAGTGACTGAGTCAGGAAGAGTCAGGGGCGCGGGACAGCACATGCAAAGGATATGAGGGAGGAAAGAGTTTGGCATGTTTGAGGAAAACAGAGAAGTGTAATGTTGTTGGAAAATCAAGTGGAAGTCCAGTAGAAATGAGAAATGAAAAGGGAGGAAAAACTAAAGGATGTACAGCCTAGTCAGTCACTTACAAGGATTTGGACCTTATCCTGAGAGTAAAGAGACATGAAAGGTTTAGGCGGAATAGTGCAGAACTGGGAGTGGTATTGTACGTGGCTTCCTCATCGTGGGTAATGGATCAGCAAAAATCATGACCACAGGCAGGGAAAGCCCTGAAAGGTCGTTGTTGGAATACAGGTGATTTGGGCAGGGCTGTGGCAGCAGGAATATGCAGGAGTAATTTCCTAGGATATTTGCATGCTAGAATCTACAAAGCTTAGTGTTTGCTTGATAGGGGAGGCAAAAGGGAGTAAAAGATCACCTCAGGTTTCTGGTTTAACTGTGCCTCTACTGAAAAGAGGGTCTTTAAAACAGGGCAACTTTGAGGGAGAGAAAAGACAGGTTTGAATTTGTTGGATGTGAGATGTGAATTAGTTAGGGTGTTTTTTTATGGTAAGCTTAACATAATTAGGACTTTATTATGAAGACACTGAATCCACAGGTAGGCAAGAAACCAGGTACTCAAGAAGGGTTGGATCCAATTTTAATACATGATGAACTGTATGTGTAGATATGTATGTGTGTGCATGTCTAACAGAATGGTATGGTTGGACTTTTTGAAATTTGTTTGAATATGGACTGTATATTAGCTAATAGTAAGAAACTATTGTTAATCCTGTTAAATAAGATAAAACTATTTTAATCTTGTCATTATTATTGTCTTCAATAAATGGACTTTTAAAATTTTTATAGTTTTATTTTTTCATTTAAGTTTTAAGTCTATTTTTATTTTAGAATCATTTTAAATTCAGAGATAAGTTGGAGAGAGAATTCCCATGTATCCCACAACTCAGTTTTTGCTGTGGTGTATATGTCACAGCTAACAAACTAAAATTCATATCACCAATTAAGGCCTGCACTTATCCAGATTTCCTTAGTTTTTGCCTAGTGTCCTGCTGTTTTCATGTCATGTCTCCTTAGGCCCCTCTGAACTATGACAGTTTCTCAGATTTTCCTTATTTTTGATGGCCTTGAGAGTTTTGAGAAGTACTGGTCAATAATTTTGTAGGCTGTCCTTGAATTTAGGTTTCTCTGATGTTTTTTTCTCTTGCTTAGACTGGGGCTATGGAGATTTTGGAGAAGACAACAAAATAAAGTGCCATTTTGATCACATTATATCAAGAGTTCATAATATCTACAAGACTTATCATGATGATGTTAACCTTGGTCACCTGACTGAGGTAGCATTTATCAGCCTTTCCCCCCTGGAAAGCTGTCCTTTTTCCTTACTGCATATTCTACTCTTTGGTTGGAAGCCACCGTGCACAGTCCATGCTTTAAGGAGGGGAGTTATGCTCCATCTCCTGGGGAGGGAAGTATCTACATCAAGTTTTTATTCTTCTGGATGGGAGATTTGTCTATTTTCCACCATTTATTTACTTATTCAATATTTATATCATATGGGCTCATCGATATTAATTTATATTATGGTCCTAAACTCTATTATTGATTTTGTTTTTCAGATCGTCCCTTCTTTGATCAGTGGGAGCCTTTCAGTTGGCTGTTGTGGTCTTCTGACATACTCCCAGGAAGGCAGTTTGGCATTTTTTGTTTGTTTGAAAACTTCCCTACTTTCCAGTACTACAAGATTCTCCAAGCTCATGTTGTATATTTCCTGCTCTAGTCCAGGCTCATCTTATATATTCATAATGGGACTTTTAAGATCAGTCTCTACTAAGTTTTGACATAATAGATGCAGAAGAGCCTGCCAGATTTTGCACAATGGGTAGTAGAAAGCTGGTTTTGCCCTCTTAGCTGAGCCCTCTAACCTGCAACAAAAAAGGGGTTGAGAAGATGAGAAAAGAATTGGAAATCAAGAGAAAAACTATTTATATGGACATTATAAAAGAAAAATGTTTAGATATTATTTCCAAATGGCAGAAGATGGAGACATGCTTTTTCATCATCTCAAGCCATGGGAAAAGAGGCCTCAAGGAGACCATTTGGGAAGTTGAAATGCATTTTAATTATGACTGAGAAATCTACAAATGAGAGCCTGGCAGGCTGACTCCTCTCATGGAGAAGGTAAGAAAAGTTGCTGCATTGGGACAGGTTTACCCTCTCAAGGAGTTTTGGGATAAAGCGACAGTGTTCTCCATGTGCCGAATTCAAAACCTAAGGCTCTAAAATGCAAGAGCCTGGTAAATACCTAAGGACAGTCATTGAATGTCTTTAACAATAATGGGAATGGAAAATTACCTAATTTTGAAGCTTGCTCCCTATTATATGTTTTATGTATTTTCTACATAAATACTTCTATGTTTGAAAATAAAATTTTAAATATTTAAACTTTTCACATGCAAGTAAAGACCCTTCTAAGCAATAGGCCAAGCAGGCATTTTGTTCCAGTGAAAGCTGTTCAGTTTGCTGCAGAATCTGTAAGGCAACTTTGCCTGTATACCAGCTACCTGGGAAAGCAAAATGCTCAGAGATAACATCCCACAGGCACCAGCTCAGAACAAATGAGGTTGTCTTAAATGAACCTGGAAAGCTAGTGGGCCTCCTCACATAAACTGGAAAATTTTTAAGTGGCATCCCCTAAAACCTGAACTTTAGTCCTTTTTGTTCCCTAATCCATCAAAGTGTTGCTTCCGCCTCCACAAACCCCGTGTTCCACCCACCCAAGCACATGCTTTAAACTGAATGTGTCTGAAACACATGCAGGTCCTTAAGAAAATCTGAGCTTCCTCTCTTGTTTGCTTCTGATTGGACCCAGAGGTTGCTTTCCACAACCTGTGAAAGCAATCAGTCTTACTTATCACATTATATCCCGTACCTGCCTGTCATCGCCACGGGTGTGCCAAACATCTCGCTTCTGTATCAGAGGAAGCCTTTTAGGATAAACCAGCTCTGGACCCGATATTCCAAGGATTGTCTTTTCTGAAAGGAAACACAAGGGGGAGAAAACACGGGATGTTAACATTCAGGCACAATGATTGAATACAAGAATTATTCTCATAGAGTTCACTTGCTCTCAGTCAGTGGCCATGTACAACACTGTGAAATAGCATCCCCACTTTGCAGGTGAGGAAATGGAGACTGATATTTCCCAAGCAGGAAACTATAAGCAAAACTGGAAAGCAGGCAAAGAAATCAGGGTCCTTCAGCTTCTTTCCATCTTTTCTCCTTGTCCTGCAATCATCACCTTCGTCATCTTCTTCTCATGCCTGTCTCTGGATTCCGCTGCCTGCCCAAGCCTCCGCTGTGAAGGATTGTTTCAATTTGTGTTACTGATTCATCTCCCAAGGGCATTTGCTCTTGAAATCTTAACTCTCATAGCTAAATATAAGGCTTTCATTTGTTAAAGGGATTTTAGGTACTCTTGAATCAGTGGTAAATATAATCTATGCATTTCCTATTAATTTGGTAGTTATCTGCAAGGTGAGCCCTGCTTCCCTCACTAAAGAGATATGCAGAGGAAACCGCATAGCATTTTGGAACCTGTTCTTATTTGGATCAGCTTTATGTTTATTAGCCGTATGGCCATGAGTCGCGTATCTAATCTCTCTTATCTGTAGCTATGAGTCTCAATGTCCTTGTCTATAAAGTGGAGATAATAATATAGAGTTTTAAATATGCTAATAAACAAGTGGCTAATGACTAGTACCCTGTCCGTCCCATTACAGTTACTCAGTAATGTCCACCCCTGCCTCCTTCTTCCTGTAAATCCAAGCATTTAAGATTGAGATGGCCTTTCACAGAGTCAGAGAATCTCAAGATAACCATAATCTAGTCCAAGTCCTATGCTATGTTCTCAGCAAAATCATCATTGGATATGGTTTTTTCATTTACAATTTAAACTTTATGACTAAAGAGATGTTACCTTGTAGCATAATAACAAAACCATGATTAAAAAAAATGTTAAGATATACCTTCAGACTGAGAAATGAATAAAATCAAGAAAAGTAAATTCCTGGGAAACATTATGAATGATTCTGGTAGAAGAAGGGCACAGGAGCTTGAGAAAAGATGTACAAGGTTCTTCATCCTTGCTTCCACAGCCAGGGCGAAGAACCTAACAGAGAGACAGGTGGTTCTGATTCAGCACAAGCAAGTGTTCCTCGATCATGTCACACAAATTGTGAGGTGCTTCAGGCTAAAACCTGGAGGGTGGGCATCCTGTACTGATTAAAGGCAACCACTGAGGTGATGGCCTTGGGGCGGGCTGGGCAGAGATTCCCTGCTTCACGCCTAAGATAAACAGGATTCCAGATGTAGTAAAAATTCAGAAGAGAAAAAAATGTCTTAGAAAATATTATTGAAGGATGTTTACATAAACTTTGAAGAGAGTCTTTCTGTGCAGAATGCCACATGTACAAGGAAAATTCAATGAAACAAGGCAGGTAGATATATTGAGAATTTTTTTTTCTAGCTAAATAAAAGCCTGGACCTTGTGGGCCCTGGGGAAAATGGCCTTTATAGTATTGTATGACACACAGGATATTAATCCATATTCTACCCTGGGCCCTGATCAAAGAGCCCAGAGAATCCCTGGGGCAAGAGAGGGAGGTGAGGGAAAATGACTTTTTCTTCCCAGTTTCACTGAGATATAATTGACATCCAGCACTATATAAGTTTAAGGTATACAGTATAATGATTTGACTACACACATTGTGAAATGATTATCACAATAATTTTAGTTAGCATCCATCATCTCATACATACTTGAAAAAAAAAGAAAAAGAAAAAAATGCTTTTTTCCCTTGTGATAAGAACTTTCAGAATCTATTCTCTTAACAACTTTCAAATATACTATACAGCAGTGTTCATTATAGTCTAATGTTGTATGTTACATCTCTACTACATATTTATCTTAACACTGGAAGCTTGTACCTTTTAACCAAACTTATTCATGAAAACTTACTTGTGCCATAAATCACAAATTAATTTAAATTTAAATACAAATAAAAGCTCCAGTAATATATGCAATATATATAATAAAAGGTGAGGGTAAATATAACATAGAACTTACTCAAATCAATACAAAAGAAGAAAACATGACTAGGCAAATGTGCAAAGGACCTGCACAAACTCGTTTATGTCTATGTGCTCTTGCACATTAGGAGAGCTCCCTTTCCTCCTCTCCTATTTCACATGATTAATTATGCCTCTCATAGTCCCATACACTGAACCAATCTATATGGAAGCTTTCTTTTGATATTTAAATAAGTTCAAGTCACTCCCTTTAGAAAAAGCCCACCCTCAGTCCTATAGTCCACAGGTCCTACCATCACTTTTTTCATTCTCTTTTTAGCTAAATCCCTCTCAAAATTTATCTGTATTTGTTCTGGCCATTTTCTCACCTCCAGCTCATCCTAACACATTCCAGCCTTCATTATTCCACCGGTATAGCTGACTAATGTTTCCAACAATTTCTCAGTTTCTATATTCGATGGATAGTTTGGTTTCTCTTGCTACTTGCCTTGTCTACAGTATTGGGACCTGTAGACCACACTCTCACCCTTGAAAAGTTCTATTCGGTTCCTTCAACACACAGTCTTAACTTCTTAGCTCTTTGGCAATGTGAGTGTGTATCTTCTTTTATGCAACCTTTAAATTTGGGAGTTTCTCAAGGTATTATCCTATACCCTCTTTTTGTCTAACTGCATGCTGGTTCCAAAGCCATCTCATCTTCAGTTATGGTTTAAATGCCATCTCTAGGCTATGCCTCACACTTTATGTTTCTAGCCATCTGAGTGATAGATCTTTACAGACAACTATCTTCTCAACATCTTCATTGGCAGGGCTCCAAGCCCCTGCAAACACAGTAGGTACAAAGCTTAGAGTACTGTCCAACCACCCCCCCCACCCACGCACCTTGTTCTCCTAGTTAATGATGCCATCAACTGTTCCACATTGCACATCTGAAACTCAGTAGTCATCTATATCCCTCATCCTCAATTCATCACTAAGTACATTTATTTTACCCTCTAAAAATATCCCATCCATTTTTCTCCAGTTTTTCTGCCTCCATCCTTGTCCAAACTACCATAGACTTTCCTTGGTTACACTCCAACAAGTGCGATCTTTTTGAAATACAAATCTGATCATGACTGTGCCTGTTAAAAATGGTTCAACAGTTTTTCATTGGTGTTAGGATTAACACTCACCTGGCTTTAAAGCTTCAAAGGTAAACTGCCTGCTACATTTTAACTCCGTGGCTTAGGGCAAAGTACAAAACATTTCTGTCCTTCTGTTTGCTAAGGTGGTCGCTTTTGTTACAGTCAAAACTGAGGAACATAGAATGAAAAAATTTTTAAATATTGTGGACTCTCAATTATTTAAAGTGTCATGTTAAATGATAAGGCTTTAAGACATTTGTCTGATGTCTGTGAACAAGTTTTGGCCAGGCTAACTGGCTGACATACCTAAAATATTAGAAATAAGCATCGTCTATGGGTAACACAGGTGAAACAGCCATGAACTGTCAAAGAAGAAAAAAATGTTTGTAACTTACTCAAGTCATATAATCAATAAATAGAAAGCAGAGCTTAAAAAAAATTCTTCCTAGCTCTGAGTTCTTTTTGTTATACACTTGTGCTTCTTTTATGAGAAGGAAACAAGCTTTATTCTTTCTTATAATGACTCTATAATCAATCTTTCAAATTTATAGACTGTTACACCTCAATTCCGAAGTCTATCAAGTGACTAGTATAGAGAGTAACACAATATGATAATATCAGTTGTCTATTATCTGTTCTCACTCACAAGTCACAGCTTTCTATTTAAACTAACAAGATCACTAAAACAATTAAAGTTAAAAAAAAACAAATATGAAACCCTGAAATAGATTTCAGTATCAAAGGAGCTCTTTGCAGTCCAAATGTTGACAAAAGCAGATATTGAAGAAGATTAAAGAAGTATGAAGATGTTCTGTTCCCTTCCTACCTCTTTACTGCAAATTAGTGAAGCGTCCCATAAGTGAAATTCTCTAATCTAGCCCCTCTTGGTTTAAATGAGGGGTTCTGAGATGGTAGATTCTTGTGCTCATTCCTTATCACCACTAGAATCAGCTGACCGTTGCCAAATAGTTGACCAGGTGTATTTGACTTGGATGCCTCCAGCTCTGTACAGACCTTGTCCACTTATGATCTCCTCACAACCCAGATACCCTGTCAGCCTGGCTCTCCAGAGCCTCCTTCTCTCTCTCCTTTCCTCGGGGTTGCTCCTCTCTCCTTGTAGCTAGGAGCATGGAGAGCTATCCCTCAGAGCTTCTTAAGGGCTTAAACAAGTGAATTCTCAGTGTTGGAGGCCTGGGAAGGAGGGCAGATGATAAAGATTAAATTCTAAGTCAGAAACAGGAAGCAGCACACTCTTGCAGACCCCAAATGCTTTTTCTTATACCACCTTCGTAAAGAGACGTATGAAGAAAAAGGACAATAAGTTCAAGGCAATGAAGAGAAGAAAGTGAATAAAGAAAACTATCTTACTTAAATTATAACAGTAATAGCAAAAATGTCACATAGAAACACTGGAAAAAAAATTAGCATTTTCTGTCTGACTTGAAAAGGAATATCATTACAGAGTCCTCCTAAACCACACTAATCAAAGGGAACTTGTAATTCTCTTTGTAGAAGCTAATTTCAGTCCATTAATTGGGTCTTGAATGCACTAAAAAGAACACAGCATTCAAAATCAGGAGCTCTATGTTCTCCTGTAACTAATTCTACTACCTTTGCCAAGTCACTTACTTTTTGAGCACCAGTGCCTTATTCATAAATTGGGATTGTTTGACTGACCTCTCAGATAGTTTTTAACATCAGTATGCCATGTTTCCTTCCATGCTTTCATTGTTTTTTTCCCCTTTTTCTAAGCCCTTCTTCACTGTAAGTAGAAATTTTGACTTGCCAGAATAATGACAAATTTGGCTTTTTTAATCACCTTTATATTTTCTATTAATATGCATAGTAAATATAATGTAATAAATGCAACAAGAGTCATAAAATATTGACTTGCTCTGCCATGCAAAAGGACATGGTTATTCCTGGTGAATGGCAGACCCAGAGTAAATAGAGCATATTGTAATTTCACCCCTTAATTCTAATAATCACATTACTTGGCTATTCACATGGAACAAATTACTTATTAAGATGCTTTCTACATAGGATCACTTTGCAGAGTAAGTAAGATCATGAATGGATAGTGCAGTATGCATATAAAACACTCAGTTGACATTATTTCTCACCTTGAACAAAACTGATTCATAAGAATTTTAAGACACACAGCAAGAAAATTGAGAAATCAATAAGGTCAAAATGGTTTGAACAGTATTGACTTAAAGCCAAATGGTATCATGGTATGAAATGAAATGTAATATAACTAGACTTTCCCTTGTTGGGTAAGTAGGTCCAAGGTGATAGCATTTGTGTTTTTATTCGTAAGTCCTATATTCTTTCAGGACTATGTCTCACCTTCTCCTCCCTCTTCAACAAGCTGTAATTTTATTCACCTTTAGACTATGACATTACAGCAATTCTTGCTCTTGCCTGCCCTTCTAGCAACCTCACTATTTTTCTGATCTCTTTATGATAAAATCCTCTCAAGGGGTGATCTATAATCACTGCCCCTATCTCCACTCTCTCTTTAAACCACTCCAGTCACGGATAAGAGACGATCTCTTTTGTCTCCACCATCCTACTGAAATTACTCATCAAAGTCACCAATGACCTACAGATTTTAAATTCAGTGGTGACTTCTCAGTCCTGATTTCATTTCCCTGTCATGTTTGATTGTTATTTGACCCCCCCAGTTTTTTTTTACTCTCCTTCCTTGACTTCCAGCCCTGCTTTTTCTCCCTCATTAGCTGCTCCTTCTTGCTGTTTACTCATTTCCCCTCATGCCCCAACCTTTAAACATTGGAAGGTCCCACAGCTCTTTCCTTGAACTTACTCTCTTTTCTGTCTATACTTAGTTCCTTAGAGATCTCAATAAATCATGTGTTAAAAACTATTGCTATGCTACTGATTGCCTAACCGTATGTCCCAGAAATATTTCTTTGACTTTGGTTGTCTATTTGGCATCTCCATTGTGATGCCTAATGGGCATCACCAATTTAATATTTACTAAAACAAAACTCCTGATCTTCATCCTCAGATGTCTTGCCTACCTTGCGAAATGACAATGTTGTCAATCAATATAGCTACTCAAGTCACAGACCACGGTGTCGTCCTGGGCACTGATCTCTCTCTCACACTCCATACACAATCTGTCAAGAAATCTTGTCGGTTCTTCCTTCAAAACATACTCAGAATCTAACCCCTTCTCGTCTCCTCCAGTGCTACATCTGAGCAAATCACAATCATCTCTCATGTGCATTACTACAATTACTACAATAACCTCCTGACCAATGGTCTAACTATTCTGTCCTATTCTTTCTTCTAGCTCATAGTCTATTTTCCAAAAGAAGCCAGTAATCCTTTCAAATTGGAATCAATACCATGTCATTTCCTTGTTTAAAATCCTCCAATGACTTATCATAGAACTGAGTGGAGAAGTTCCTTGTGAGGATGTGCGAGTTCCTCCCTGTTACTCGTGCATCTTAACATTTGCTCCTCTCCTCAGCTCTCTTAAGCTACTCTGTCCTTGCTGCACCCAGAACAAATACAACAACATGTCTCTTCAGAGCTCCATCCCTTGCTTCTTTTAGTTCTTTCCTCGAACATCATCTTCTCAGCAAGACCTTCTCAGCTTACTGTATTTTAGGTTGCACATCCCTTCATGCAATGTCGAAGCTCTCCTTATCCTCCTTCCCACTTGGCCAGTGGAGACTAAACACCTGAGCAGTGAAGACTTCTATTTTTGCATGTGTTTTTTTCATCTATCTGCCTGTACTAGAATGCAATGTACAGAATGTTGTCTATTTCCAGAGCTATGTCCCCAGTGTCCAGAACAGGGCCTCACACATAGTAGACTCTCAATAAATATTTTTAGTGTAAACTAACCACTTATTGAAGAATAGTGTTCATACAGTTTATAGTTTTCTCCTGAGAATTACCAGTGAATGACTAAGACTCTGCCCTCCACTGCTTTTTTGAGGAGAATTGCCTCACTACCTGGATGGCCAAACGTAAGGAGACATAAGGTATCATGTCCCCACGCTTTTTGCCAAATATTTTAAGAGCACCAGCTAAAACGGAGCAGAGAGCTCGCTTTCAGCCAGCTGGCCATGTGGTGGGTTGGCCTGCCCCGTTCTTGGAGCCCTCACCCTTTTTATCAGCACTCTGCATGAGTTCTGCTACATAATTGGCTTTCCTTTCATCTTCCTACAGTTTCAGCTAAAACATCTTTTTCAGGGTTGATTGAATAGAACTCATAGTATCTTTGTCAGTCTTTAGTGGCTTAGATGTATTCTCTCTTCCATGCCACCCCTCTCCCATTTGACAAATATGATAAATCACTCTCTGGGGTGAGGGGCCACATGCCCTGTTCACCTTTCCTGAACCCACGCATCACATACTTCCTGGTACCTCTGTTACCCACCTGTGCACACACTGCTCCTCCTTTCCCTGCCTCCTAAACGTTTTCCTGTTCCTACCCTACAATCTGTATGGTGCTGTGTGAGTGCTTTTCAGTGAGTTTGGTCTTTTTGCACGTCTTTGTACACTAGATGTAGGGAAGCCTGAGGCACTGAGTAAGTTTGTTTAGATCTTAAAAGAAAAAGTGTTATATCTGAAGTTGCATGCCCCTTTGCCTATTATTGCTCTCAAATATTTGCTATCCTAAGAACTGTTGGGAAAATTTTCATTTTACCTTCTGAACTACACGCAAGCCCTTTGAAGACAGAGACCACAGCTAACATTCACGTTGTCCCCTACAGAGTCTAATAACTCCAGATTTTGCACATTGTTGGGACTCAGTAAATAATAGTTTAAGAAGTTGATTAATTTATGATAACTATTGCTGCACTCAGTTTATAGAATAGATAGAACACAGATTTACTGTGACCAATAAAAAATTCTGCTACTACTCTTCTTTTTCTGAAAATTCAAGGTTCTCTGGGTCTCTGTATAGCTATCCCAAGGCAGTTTAAAAGCCTCAGAGTTGCCTATGACAAAGAGCTAGTCATGGACCATCAAATATTAGGAGCTGAGATCATACTGATAATTGCTAATAGCTTGGGTAGCCAACATGCCTTTCTTCTGAGAGTAAGAATGAATGTGATAATATCTCTACAGTCTGCCCATTCAGTCTCTGCAGACCGTTTTCATTCACAATTGTACTTTCTGTACCAGCTGGATCTCTGTGTGTCTGTTCCAGCAGCACCCCATTAATCATGGGGCAGAGCCAGGATGGCCCTCCAACCTGTGCCAGCAGCAACTCACAGCTAAGGTCATCTCCTCATGGAAGAAAGTTAAAGGTGGAGATACTGAAACTCAGATATTCCTTAACTCACAATGCACAACTTTGTGCACAGGCTTGATATTAACCTCTTGATGAAATAAAACACAGACCTTGAGCACTCACTAGATGGAGGGACTTGCTCATTCAGTTTTAACCATATGTAGTAGCCACTGTTTAGCCATCATGCAAGTGAAAACACTGAGTTGCCAAAGAGAAATTCGCCATCTCAAGGACAACCAGTAAATTGAAGAGTTTTGTGCAAGCCCAAGCCTCTTGGACAATCAATTCATGAGGTTCCTACTCTTCCATTCTACCTCTCACCTCTGAGCATCACAGAGGAATCCTACAGCAGTGATAGTCTCTAAGGAACCAGCACCTCACAAGTTTTGAAATTAAGGAATGCATTCCCTTCCAATTTCCAGTTCCAGCCACAAGTCATGCAAGGAGGAGGGGAGCATGTGGGGCCCTTGTCTCCCACTGTGCTTAGTTGGTGGTCCTACTGCTTGCTAGTGCCTACAGCTGGAAGTAGAAATAAAAATTCAAAAGCTTGAAATTTTTCCTCTAATAAGGTTTCATTTTCTAAGAAACACACTCATTTAATCCCTAACTGTTAAGGAGAATTCACAAGAAAACATTTTATTTTCACTCTCCCTGTGAAGTCAGGAAGCATGCTTTTCTTCCGTTTGGGGTTGTGTTGTTTTGTTTATTGCCATGGTTTGAGTCCCTTGAGGCTTTTCTTCTGTCATTTCCTTTGTTGGACTTTCTCGTTGCTTCAACTTAGTAACACATACTTGTAACTATTGTAATACTCATTTTAGCAGGACACAAAAATGTATTAGTTAGATATTAATGGAATGATATTTGCCCACAAGTAGGAACTCTCTAGTAGAGTGTTGCTCTATGTTGCAACAGAATTGTTTAAAAACAATTTAGATGAAGTCAATTCACATCTAACACTCAGACAGATTCCTGAACTGGGTGCTGAATGGAGATGGGTTAAACAATGAAACAGGCTACATGGGACTGGGGAGGTGGGGCAGTGCCACAGGCTGAGCTGCCCTGGAAGGCTGGGGACTGCAAAGAGGTCTGTTTGCAGAGTAAGATGACCCTCTCTTCTGAAGGCAATAGCTGCAAAAAAGTGTAAACACAGAAATAATGTTAGACCTGTTTTTAGAATGGTAAGTATATCTGGGATGATGAATTAAAGTGGAGGAAGGAGAAAATCGTTTTGATTTTCTAAGCAGGAAGGATCATTTTTATCTTAATTTAGTTTTCACTCACACTGACAAGTTTCTTTCATAGCCCTTAGATTGAGGGATCTCATTCCTGGGAGTTTTCCTTGCTAGAGAAAAGATATCCAAGTTTTACATGCCATGGGATATCAGATGCCATGATTTATAACACACTTTTTGGAAGATTGCTATGAGAGTTTCTAAAAAAATTAAGAAATAAAAATCATATCCATTGCATTTTTCTTAAAGTCAGGGGTCAGGTTACTGTGGTCTATGGGACACAGCCAATTTTATAAATAAAGTTTTATTGGCACATAGGCACACCCATTTATTTATGTTTCACCTATGGTTACTTTCACACTAAATGGCAGAGAAGTAATTGTTGCATCAGAGACCAAATGGCCCCAAAAGCCTAGACTTACATACTCTCTAGGCCCTTATAGAAAATGTATACCAACTCCTGTCATAAACAATGTTTTTTATATGTCAGTGTTCTTTTCTTTTTTTTTTTTTTTTAAGTCTGGAAGAGTTTTGAACCTCTGAAGAGATAAATATCCAATAGTATTTATGTCACCAAGGTCCTGAGCCACCTTTGGCAAATGGATTTTAGGCCAGGGAAATATAGACATAATGCAAATGTGTCACCTGACATGGGAGTCCTGATGGAGATAATTAGATTTTGTTCTCAATCCTTTTAACTTTATATATGAAACTGAAATGAGAAAAGTATGCAAAGTCATAAGATTTTGTAACATTAAATGTTAATATGCATATAAAAAGCATAGTACAGTGTTTGGGTATAAGATGAGATTAATAATTGTTCTTTTTATAACTTTTATTGAATTTTAAATCGTAGCCAACTACTTAATTTTAGAGAAAATGTGAATTTCCTTATTTAATTTGAAAATCTCTAGCTAACCTCTTACAAATTCAAATGTACATACAGGACAACCATCACCACAGTAGACATTCTCTTCTCCAAACTCTCAGGATGTGAGGAAAGAACAAACTATGATCATTTTTAAATGGGTCTGGACCAGTGAGCAGAGAGCCAGGCTGCACTGGAGGATCAACAACATGCGCAACTGGGTGACCAGTTGAACTTCCGGTAGCTCCTGTGGGAGGCCAATTCTCAGATTCTGATGGAATTCAGCCCGTTCCTTCAGAGCCCTCTGGATTAGATCACTTGCATACTCCTCACTTTCTAATGAAATCAAAGACTTATATATTACATTTCTAGACTAAGCCTTTAAAGTACCCAAACACAAGGGGGCAGTTAGAATTTTTAAGTCTAGAGGGGAAAGACAATGATGCACTTGGTGAGATTCAGCAACTAAGCTGACTGTATAAGCTATCCGTTGCTACAGCGATATGATAAAAATGCTATGGCTTAAATGAAGAAGAGAGCCTTAGATAATAAAGATATCCTAACAGCAAAAGTTGTAAGCGATGTCTCTGGTTTTACATTCCTGATATTAAATATGCGTATAGTATAAGTGGATTTTCTACTGGGGTTCGGGCAGCAAGGGCCTATTCAGATCAAGAAGTCTAAAACCCCAACTTTGGTGAAGAACCTGATGACTGCTCTATACCAACCCTAAAGTCAGGCAATCTGCCACCCAGGAGAAACTCCCTGACTCAGCAAGAAGAGTAAGTAGCTCCATATTAATGGAGAGAAATCGCATGCTCTCTGGTGAGGTACCAAAAGTCCATGCAATTAAAACAAAAAGGAGTCGATGGACTTTATGAACACATTTTTCATTTTTGAGGCCAGTGTTTACTAAAATTTTCTGTGTACCAGACACTGTTTCAGGTGTTTTATATATATCAGCCCTTAATCCTCATATCAACAATTGGTGGAATGTTGCAGTTGAAATCGAGATGTTCATGTAACATAAGGTATTTATGTAACCCTGTCAAGGTCACATAGCTAGTGAACAAGGAGCCAATATTTGTACCTCGAATCACTTTCAAGAGCCCATGTTTGGAAGCGTGACATGATTCTAGATCCTGCTGGGTGAACATTGCTTACATTTCTTAGAAGTCTAGAAAGGCATCTAGTCTTTCTGCTTCCCTACAGCTCTTCCCAGGACATTATTTTGCATTCAGCTATGAAAATGATATTCTTAAAACATAAGCCACGTCAATTTCTTTGCTTGCGTAAAGCTTTCTAGTTACATTTCATCAAAATGAAAAAGAATCCAAATGTCTTATACTGACTCACAAGACCCTGCTTCTCTGCCTCCTATTTACTTCCCTGACTTTAAGACCTGCAAATAATCTTGTCTGCTTGATTACTGTTCTATTTCCAGTGCTTGGCAAATTGTCTGCTATATTTGTTGAATAAATGAAACTCAGGGATGACCAGGTAGAGCAATGCATTTGAAATTAGGGACCATGGGTATGTATTCTAATCCTAGGGCAGATGCTATATGCTATCTGAGCTTTTCTCTAGAGAGGCAAGAGCAAGATATTTCTAAGAACAATGGTTCACCCACAAGAAAAAAGTAATGCCAAGCAAATTAAACTCGAAGGAAATAAATACCCAGCATAAATATATAGCTATGAAATCCTTCTCTGTAGGTTGTTCCTTCTAAAATAAATTTTCTACTAATTATTCAGGTATAGCCATGACTCATTATTACATGGAAGGCATAGTGGAGAAAAGGAGGAATCATTTTCCTAAAGATATATTATTGCTTCAAAGTATTTATTGTCCTTAGAGGATCCCTGCATTATATTTTACTGATCAGAGCTCTTAAGAAGAGCTGAAATGGAAACCTGAAAAGAATTGAATAGTAGGCCTCTCAAATAGCCAAAATTACAGAGTACTACAAATATACTCACAGACATGTGCACACACACAGAACAAAAAATGGAAAAGAAAAAAGATAGCAAGAAGAGATAAACATGCAACAATTTATTTTGCTCATTGTGTTACCTAATGCTATAACTTTTTGTTAGAAGAAAAATTGAAACTTATCTCTTAGAATGTCCAATCTCATAAAAAGGTTTCTAGGCATTTTTGCCTGGACCCTGGGACACCACTTTTTGTTGAAAGTATGTAAATGATTGTGTCAATATAAGCATGAAGAAGCACATAGTTCTCAAAATATGTGCTTAAAGAAACTTTCCAAGTACGTCCTGAGTTATCTTCCTGTCCTGACGGAAATAGTGGTGCTATGGAAAACCAGCAATGCTCAGATATTCCACCTGAGGTTGGACAAAGAGAAAACAATTTCTATTATTTTTATGAATAATTAGTAAAAAATTAGGTATTTAATACCATTACATTTCCCTTGTTGACTGTTTACATGTGCCTCACACACACACACTGGTAGGCAATTTATACATCTCCATTAATTCTCCAAAAGACTGCAGCATGGAACCTGCTTGTTCTTCCTATGCCCTCATCTATAGGAAGGGGATGATTTCATAGATGACTCAACAAATTTCACTTTCCAGTTTCGTACCTGTAGTACATGGCAGAGAAAGGATTCCAAACAAGGTCATCTGCTATGAAGCCAATGTTGTCCAGAACACCACCCTGACTCTATAAAGGTGAACAACACTTTCTTAAATCCCAAGCATGTATCCCTGTCAAGTTTATGATTCCAAGCACTGTGCAATCACATTTGGGTGATAAGAAAATGAAAAACTAACTTGAAATATATGTATTTCAGAAGAACACAAACTGCATCAGTTCTACAAATCAATATGGGGCCTAGATGTACTTTTTTCCCCTAAAATTAGCTTGGAATCCACTAAGGTTATTAGAGATTGAAGGCCTGCTCCATCTCCTAAATTCTCTGTTCCTAATTTAAAAATCTGACTTGAGCCACATGCCCCAGGTAAAAGCACTCTATCTGAAAGACTAAAATCACTGAGACATTTTAAGTCAACATAATGAGTTATTGACCTTATTTTCCAAGAAAATATTTTGGTTCTCTAATTCTTTGGAGCTTGTTTTAATTTCCCAAGTGGAAGCTAAAAAGCAAGAACAAAACAAATAAAGTCCCATTTTTTTGGAGTAAAAATAATGGATTTGTTCTGCTTGTTTCCTGTGTGTGAGCATTCACAGACTATATATATATGTGTTTTACTCCAGAGAGAGAATCAATTAACTGGGATTTATTTTTAAAAAAGCAACTTTGAGGACTTTGCCTAGAGCTACTTTCTTCTATTTTTCCTGTTAATATAAATTTTATATTCTTACCATTATATTTCTGAGGAACGTAAAGAAAACATTTTGTGTTCCTGCCACTCTGAGTTTTTCTGAATAAATTTTGCAGAAATTTTATATCCTAGGCTAAGATTGAGCCTTGAGAAGGTAATTTAACCAGTACAGATAGTGAGAAAAATCCAAAGAAATTTACCTAACTCCTAGATAGGAGTTTACATTTCAAGGGAATATGAGGTCTGAGACCTTGGAGATATTTCTAGAGGCCATCAGGGCCTGAACATCTGGGCCATATTTGGCCTTTGGAGAGATGTATTTACATTCTGAGAGATTAGAGTGAGAACCCAGTATTTTTTCCATCCCGTTGTTAAGGAGCAAAGGATTTTCTTCCTTCTTTTTTGGAGTGAAGAGGAAGACAGCTGCTTACATGTAAGCAGAAAAAGTCCATTTTCCTCTACCCCTTGCTTAGGGGGTGCCTGGCCCCTCAGATAAGTTTTCCATGTTTCCCTCACTCTATTGTCCAAGGGTAGGAGTAGAGCAAAGGAAACAACAAAGTTATTTATTATAGAAATACCGAAAACTAACCTGTCTCTGAGCTTCAACATCTCTTATGCACACTGACAATAAAATTAATAAAGATGAATATCAAAAAACACAAAGGTTTACTTTTTTCTTCCTTATTTAGGTGAAATGTGTGTTTTTATCTTGTATACTATGTATCATTATGAGCTACCTTAATTTTTTTAACTACACAGTTTAGGAATAAGCAAGTTGGCACAGATAAGATGCTAGAAAAGGACAGATAAGATGATAGAGGAGAGAGAGAAAGAAAGCAAGAAGCTCTGATATTCATAGTTACTAGTTCTTTACAGAGGGTTATCATTTGAGGGAGATACATGATGGATAAAGCTAATTTAAATCCAAGGGCAGTAAATTAAATATTTGGCCATACTAACTGGAGATGTCTTTGATTTTCTTAATGAGATGAATGCCAATGTTCCAATTTTCCATTGAGTTAATACCAAATGTTTTACAGGAAGAGGAACTCAAGGCATATGTTACCAAAGCAAATTCTTAGTGAAACAAAATGTTCTCATGTACATTATAATGGCTTATGTCAAGGACACTGAAACTTCATAAATGTATGATGATCTGCATACAGCTCCGCATATCTACAAACTATGTACTTCACTGATTCTCTCATGTGATCCTGGTGACAACCTGTGAGTTAGTAAATTAGAAATTATCCTGACATCATAAATTATGAATAATGAAGTGTGTAAAGAATCAGTGACCAGGCCAAAGTAATGCAGCTAAGACGTAGAATTCCTGCAAAGGAAACAAGAACTATTTATTGAATGAGAAAATAATAGAGACATATAGTTGTGGTCTGAATGAGAATCTCAAGGAATTGGAAACAACTGCACATCAAACATGAAGTCTATGTACAGTGCTCTCAAGTCAGTTTCTTCCTGCCCTCTAATCTACTGATAAGGAATGGTGTGCATGCAATAGTTTCTGTGAGTGGCATGTACACTTATATTTAAAAGTTCGTGATAGGCTTTTATCTCTGATGTTAGAGTTTGTTTAAAGGGATTGGAGTTTCCTTCTGTTTTGCAATAAGAGCAGAGAATCTTGTTAAGATAATTGCATCCAAACACTCTATGATACAGTTAAAATGATATTCTTCATTGTTTGGAAACCACAGGTGTCATAATAGCATACATGAAAATTAAGTGTTCTTTTCTCCAAAATCCACAGATAACTAGCCCATAGAAAAAAAAAAATAAGGCCAGACATTTGTAGTTTCTGCATTAAGAGGTAGACAACTAGAAAACAGGAGGAATAGTATGTAACAGTAGTTTTTAGAAATTAGACAGCAAGCATCCATGAAATAAGAGAAATAAGGTGAGCTCTACAATAACCTGTATTTCAGCCTGGAAGCAACTTCCAGAATGCAGTACAAGGAGAGAAAATGCACACATAGCCTGTTGAACAGAGGAGAAAGATCAGAGTCGGGTCGGTGGACTCTTTAGGAAAATGGGATTTGCAGGTCAGTGTAGCCGAGGAAGTGGTGCTGAAATCTGCCTGCTGGGCCACTGAGTACATGGGTCAATAGCAACTTGTGTGTGTGTGTGTGTAAGGTGAGCTTCATGAATCAGGAAAATACCAGCTTCTGGGGAAAGAATAAAAACTGAGAAGTATTAAGCCACACAATTCCAAAAGCTCCCTCAGAGCCAGAATAGAGAGACTTTGTTCATCACTTGGAACATTCAGTAGAGATCCCAGATGATTGCATCTTAGGAGTGGGGCTAAGCTAGTGCTCACATAGAGGCTACTTCAGATCTATACCAAAAGGTAGGTCACCCTGGCAAGCTGGTAAAGGAGAAAGGCAGAGGAGGAGAACTGTTGGCTCTTCCTTACAGCTACATACACAGTAGAAAGGCTAAAATTTAAAAAGACCAGTAATACTAACTATTGGTGAAGATGTGGAGCAACTCACATTTTCCCATACACCTGATGGCGATGTACCGTAATAATATTCTGGAAAACATTTTGTCTGTTTCTTGTCTATAAGCTAAATATATACAGCCATGGGACCTAGCCATTTCATTTTGGTACTGACCCTGAGAAATGGTAAGTATCTGTCCACACAAAGATTTGAACACAAATGTTCTTGCAGTTACAGTCATCATGACCACAAACTGGAAACCACCTAAATGAACAGTTGAATGAATTAAACAAATTATATGATAGACATATGATGGTCCACTAACACTGAATTTTAAAAATGAACAGCCAGTGAACACAATTAAATAGATGTGGAAGTTTAGAAATATGTTCACAAATTCTTTAAAGTCTTTGTTGGACCTCCTTTTGAATCTCGATTGACTGTAGTGGTGCCCTTGTAAGCATTAGAAAGCAACCAGTGATGTTACAGGACCTTCATGAGGAGCTCAGAAACAGTCAGACAGCATCTGCCTGGTTCTGTGGTACTTGCTCTTGGATCCCGGACCTGCCATGTACTCACTATGCCATGCCCCCTGGGCTGTGGGGAAGCCACATATAAGTGTCCTAGCCTATAGGTGTATTTGAGGTCTCTGCCAATCTGCCAATAGTGGGCAGCCCTGCGAGGCACCCACCTTCAGCTGCTCCGGTCCCCAGGCATTTGGTCACTCTCAGTCTTTCCAGCGGAGGCCCCCCGACACCGAGGGGCTGACCTCACTGTGCCCTGTTGAAATCCTGGCTCAGAGTCAGTGAGTACACTAAAATATTTCATGCCACTAAGTTTGGAAGTGAGTAATTACATAGCAATGGTAACTGGAACCTCAATGAATCTCTCAAATATTATGCTGAGTGGGAGTTACAGAGCACAAAGAATGTGTAATTCCCTTCTCTTGAAACTAGAAAACACAAACTTAATTCATAACAATGGAAAGCAGACCAGTGATTGCCTGGGATCTGGAGTGGGGCTGGGGCTGACTGGAGAGGAACAGAAAGAAATGGGTAACAGCAATGTTGTGTATCTTGATAGTGGTAGTGGTGAAAATTATCAAAAGTCATTGAACTATACCCTTAAAATCAAGTACATTTTATTGTATTAAATTATACCTCAATAAAGTTGCATTTCAAAAGCTAGGGACAAACATACAGAGGGAACTAGAAGCTAGAGAAGGGTGCTATCTATGTGCTCAAAGAATGGCTTAGATGTCTGCAGATATTTGTCCATCTAGTGGTCACTAAGTCACCCATCACCAAATCCTCAGGAAAACATCAGGAGGGACAGACACAGGCCTTGTGATGCTTAAAGTATTTCAACACAAAATCCTACCTGCTTAATACTAGAATGTCAATGCTCAGGAAAAATGAACTGCTATTTGTTCATTTTCTCCTAAGAGGTTTCATGTTCCAGAAATAGGAATTTCTCTTCCAAAGGAAATGTCAGCCAGCGGCTTGGAGTAAGTTCTTTGTATCTGACAGCAGGTGTCACAATTGCCTAATAAAAGAGAAGCAAATTGCAAATTTTAGTAATGCACAAAAGAAAGGCGCTATTCATGTTGAAATATGGCTATAACGTGCATTCAGTTAGGATCACCAGTGCGGTTAGAATTGACATGGTAACAAACGTGTTTTCTCCTTTGACAAGTAACATGCTGGTTAAGTCACAGCAGTGATTTATAACTGCTACTAAGGGAAAAATGGGGACACCGCCTCTTGGAATATGTGTGTGTGTAAAAATATATATCCATACATAGTACAGGCAGCATCCCAACTTCATACATGTTAAAATGTGAAAGAATGTTACCTTTGCACCAAGGAAATAGGGTAACTCACCACATGCTACCTGCAGGTGCTGGATGAGGCGCACCCCCCTGCCACTACCACCTAGCTTTCCAGGCCTCTGTCCAGTTCACTATCCCTTGCACAGAGCCTAATTCTGGAGGGTGCCAACCAGGGGCCAATGTCCCTGCTGCCAATGCTTCAAGAAAACAATAGAGAATTTTGAGGCTAGCAGGGTCTGGGCTAGTGAAGGGTGGTGGTGGGTATTTGCTGATGGACACAACAGGCAGTACCCTCCCTCCCTCCCATTTTCATTTTTGGGGAGGTTAGGAGGTAAATAAGGAACTATCTTTACTGTCTAGAGTAGGAGCCTGCACTTGGTCCATAATAGGAGCTCAATAAATGCAGGGAAAATAAATCAGCTAACAGTCTTTGGACAATGACCATCCCAAACCTGGCAATAGACCATGAGAAACTTTATCTCCCAGTTTTCAGTGGAAGCCTTTATCTTCCTTTGCTCACATGCTTAGAGAAGCCTGGGTCCCTCATTTTATGCAAGATCTTCAGTTTTTTGGTGGGTATTCCTTTGTAAGACAAGAGTACTACATGTTCTATGTCAAAAATGATGTCTTTGGGTAACTAGCGGTGAAAAATATCCTGGCATATTCTAGACATGAGTACATTTGAGTACAAGCCTCCAATTTACTATTTCCTCTGTGTCTTATTTATTCCACAAGGGAAAGAAACGTTGCCTTAAGCAAAAATATAAACCCTTTAAATTATCAATTGCTGATAGATATGGGATTTCCCCTGAAGAAGACAGTCCTTTCCAGGGCAAAAGCTAGAAGATACAGTCTCTAAGTTGAATTATGGGTCTACCACTGTTGCTAAGCAAAGTATTGATAATACCACTGACTTGGAGGATGGGGAAGAATGTGATAGTCCTATCAGTCTGGTTCTGGGTGGGAGGTATTGGGTGTGAGACAGGAAAGTCTTCATATAACAGGAGTGGGAGAAAATGAGACAGGTGGCTATGGAACAGGACACATATCCCAGGCACACATTGTATCAGGATTGCAGACGCTGAGTTGGCTGCACAAACTGACTTAGGAAGAGACACTGGGGTCTGAATAATGTGATAGTCAATGAACAGCATTGGGGTTTGCAGTCCTATAGACAAAATACAGCAAGGAAGGTCAGTATTAAAATTAGGGGGGAAGAGCTACAAGAGGTAATCAGTTGGCTTAGCAAGGTTGCAGAGTAGATATGTAGATCAATGGAACAGAACAGAGTCCAGGAATTGACTCCCACTTATATACTCATTGACATTTTTCTTTACAAATACATCCAGGTAACTCAGTGGGGAAAGGATACTTTTTCAACAAATGGTTCTGGAAAAACTTGCTATAAAGGGATGTGATTACAGCATCATGGGATAGGAGGGAGAAGAGTTTCAAAGAGAGGAGAGGAACAGTGTCCTCGTCTGCAAAGCATAAGACAAAGACCAGAGAAAGCCAGTAGCATCAAGCAGCGAGGAGCCTGTCATGTTTCTGGAAAGAGGAGATTGAGTAATGCAATGAGGTCAGAACACATTTTCACAGAGCTAAGAAAGGACAGGGTGGGAAGGAAAAGGAAGCAGCGATTGTGGACTATTCATTGCAGAAGTTACTTGAAGTGGAGAAGATGTTCAAGGAACATTCAGGATTGATTGTTAGTTTCTCTTAGATCAAAAAGACTTTGACATGTTGTACATAAATAGTCATTGCAAGAGGGGAACAAAATGACAATATTAATGATCTGTGCTTTTATACAAATATGCTGATATTAATATTTATTTAAATTAAGAATTCATAACACATAAATCAGTGAAACTAAACATTTAATATATTTCAAACACACTCACAAATATTTACATTGCAAAATGTTCTTTTGGCCACCACTCGTTCCCTGGGACCCCTCCAAGCTGCCACCCAAATGGAGTTGGTCAAGGAGAACTTCAGTCCCTCCCACCACATTTAGCTCCTCTTGACATAAACTCTGGGACCACCCACTGAGGGCAGTTCCTTCTTTCTAGGCAGGGGTTTAATTTCTTTCCTTCCTAGGAGTCAAACCTGAAAGGAGGCTCTGCTTTCTGCCTAATGCTTCTCTTTCCCCATAAAAAATAGTTGCCTGCTAAGCCCCTTCTCTTTGATTCTCTGTGGAGCCTTTCTTTTTTTGCAGAGAAGATTAAAAGTGGAAGAAGGGAGAGGGAAGGAGCATTTGCAACAGAGGAGCAGATGGAGAGGACTTGTGCTAAGGGCGGTAGGATAGGACAGGCCAGGCAGGAATGGGGCAGGGCGGGAGGCGGGACTAGAGAGAGCACGGAGACCCTGATTGACAGAGCCATCCAAGCAGGAGGACCCACAAAAGGGGGAGTTCTCTGATAACATCACCATGGAAACAGTCTGAAAGAAAGTGGACAGGAAAACAGGGAACGTGGGTAGAAGAGTTTACGATGAAATGAAGAAAAGCCATCCTCTCTGAGGCAGCACTTGTGCAAGAGTGGATGCCCCAGGTGTCAGGGAGATATGGTCCAGGCAGAGGGAGGTGGGCAGAGCTGGTGTGAAATGCCAATGAAGGAAGATTCGGGATGGGGATTCCCTCCCAACGCCTCGGCTCAGCTCAGGGGAAAGATAGGAAGAGGAGGGAGGATGAGTTAACAGAACCAGTTTGGGGGGAAGTTTCAGAAATTCCAGGTGAGGCTGATCAAAGGAATGTTGGCTGCCTGTGAGTCCCCTGCTGTCTTTGGTGTGACAGTGGGGAGGGCCTTGCGGCCAACCAGACAGAGGAAAGGTGGTGATACCAAGGTCAAGTGCCGGAAGCCTAGCTGCCAAGGCCAGGGCAGACCCAGGAACCGGCACTGCGGTGGCTGAGCTATGGATTCCAGCTGGTGGATAAAGTCAAGAGGGGCAACAGCTATCAGTAGTAAGAAGGTCAGCACATGGAGGCATATCACATCACAAGAATGGGCAAAAATGAGAAAAAAAGGCAGAAACAGTCATAGGATGCAAGTTCCAGTTTCAGCATCTTAGAATGAAGCCATTTCTAACTGATGGCATTCAAGACGTCATTCAAGACACCTGCTCAAAAGGGCTGGGGGGAAGTTGGACCTCACCAGATTTTAAGGAGGTCTGAAATGCACAAGGTTAAAAATATCAGTTGCTCCTAAGAAGCATTAAAATGTAAAACGTTAGGGAGGTCCTTAGTTCTATGGCATAGGTGGATGGGTGTTGGAAATGTCTGGAGAGCCCTGAGGAGTATATTGAATGATGCCGTTCATGGCCTAAAAAAAGAAAGTGGGTAGAAATGGGACAGACCCAGAAGTCATACAGAAGGGCTGAGAGAAAGCCACTTCCTCCCACTCACTTTGGTAGAACAGGGTAGGAAAAGTGAATTCTTCTTTGAGACAGGCTGTAAGAGATGAGATGCTCCATCGCTCCACCCCTCCTTGGCTACTTGCTGGGGTTTGTTACCTGCTGTGATGTGGAGGGAGATTTGGGTGCTGAGGAGTTAATGGACCCCAAATCTTATTCTTCAGAAAAACCTCCAGAGAAGAAATGACCTGACCTCATCCCACACTCTTTGTGTCTGGAGTTGAGAGCGACAGGCAAATGTAGGCTTCTCAGCATTTCTCAGGCTCTTTGCCCACCCCCATCTCCTTTATTTCTTTTTTTCCCCACTTCTCAGGAACAATTAAGCCTTCCACAGACTAGTAGAACATAATACACATATTGAGTAATAGAGTCTGGGTGCTTGCCTAGGCTTATTCACTGGGCACTTGCCGTACCAGCTCTCCTACAGACTGGAATGCACCCTTCAGTCGACCAGGAAATCAGTTTATTTCCATGGACCATTACATTTCTGCAGAAATCGTCAAAACTGTGAATGTTGAATTTGTTAATGTCAGTGTTTTTTCACTGTTCTTTTTCTCACTCTTGAGTCTAGACTCTACCATCAGTTGACCCTTCTCTCTCTAAAACAAAATATACATTTTGGTCATACAGCATCGCATTACACATCTGTTTTCCCATTTTTACCTTATTTCTTTGAGAATTCTACCCCATTCTCAGTAAAATTCAATAATCATGTTTCTTAATATTTTTTTCTATACGTTGCTTCAGAGTTTGAAGGGCTTATCAATGCCCTTCAGAGCAGATATTGTCTGCAACTCTTTTCCATTCTTTCATGAGTATTTCTTTCTCGTTCTCCCTCCCTCCTCCCTTCCTTCTTTCTGTGTCTATGTGGTGCCAAGCTACGTGTCAGGCTTTAATGTATGTGCCAAGTGTTCAGGCGCTGGGTCTGTGGACATCCTTTTAGTTTTTCCTCAAGCTCTCATTCTAAAGAAATCTCCCATTAACAAGTCCAGTCCAGGGTTATCTTCTGGCACAGGGTTCCAGGTTTCCTACTTCAGAATATGTCCCTGAAAACACAGTGTCCCTTACCTACTCTGGCACATCACAGCAGGTAATGTCACCTCTAACTGCTCCCTCAAGATATCTTCATTTGGTTTTGACTCTCTCAATCTCAATACTAGAAAATTATCATCTATATCATATTTCCTATTCAATAATCACTCCTCTTTTCAAACATGAGCTCCTTAAAAAGTCAGAATATTTCAGTCTGTCTTTTAAATAGTCACAATCCTGTTCCTCACTTCCTTTTCCAAAAAAATATACTACACAACTTACTGCAAAGATCTCTTCTCTAGTCTCTGATTTGTTTCTCTGCCATGTGTCAATCATATTGAGTCAGCAAGTTCTCTTTAACCTCTCTGCTCTTTGTACTTCAGAGTCTCTTCATTCCTCCTCAGCCACAGAACATCCTTTGGACCAGCAATCTTTGCAGTGAAGCCCCTTTCCTTTCCCCTGCATCCACGTAGCTCTTATGTCCTCAAGGGTAAGTGAACTCTGCTTTGATTATATTCAGCATCCTTGCCACTCTAACATTCCAGGACAACCTGTTCCCCAAATTTTCCTTTGTTTGGGCGTGTCATAATAGTCACATATTTGACTGGAATTCTTTGAGTAAATACATGCACATGTGCACACAAAAAAATGCACGCACCCACACACACAACACTGATACGGCCTTTGGACTCAGCAACATCATCTAAGGCTTAGCTAGATCAGTCTTTTCATCTAGTTTAATTACTAAGGGTACAGATTGTTTTTTCCAATTTGTTTCTAGACCAAGATGCAACCACGTTTAAAAATTACATGATGTTAAGAGCAGTTAAGACCGATTTTTCTCCTGATCAGTTGCTATGATACGAAATTTCCAGAGAATCCTGGGAATTGGCTTAACTCCAAGTACCTGGATGCTTTTCACCACAGGGAGACCTCTGGAAGTCACCTTAGCATTAACTCTCCTGCTCATTTTAAACCACTTTCCTGCTTTAGGGAATAAAATGGTTGGAAGGAACTTGCAGTAACCTACTTTTCTTCCCTATTTTCTAGAAAAAGATCCTTCAAAGCCTTTCAAACTGCTTGGTATCTCTAGCTCCCTTTCAGATCTGTTTCCTTGTTTGCCTCCTGAGGGATTAGAATGTATAGTCATCATCCTCTGCACAGAAATAGTTTACACGCTGTCACTTTATCTTTTTTGATTTGTACAAAATGCTGAAAGTATGATTTGGTGTGACAACTATTTAAATATGCATACAGTTTTCTTTTTATTATGATTTTAACAATTATTTTATTTTCTGATTAGATTCTAAAATATACAGTGAATACATATGATTTTTAAGTTCTAACATTTCAATGTACTGCACTGAAGAAAAGAATGTCCTATCAGGGGTAAACCCGAGTCATCCATTTATTTGTTGTGTGGCATTGCTTAAATCTTTCTGAATGTGAATATTATCATCTGCAAAATGGAAAAATTACTACACTGGAGTGAGTGTGACAAAAAATAAATAAGATGAATTCTGACAACGACCTCATATGGTGTCTGACAGCCATTAGAATAAAGTCCTTCTTCACTTCATAGACTTAAATATGATGGATCACTCCCATAACCCCGCATTCTGCCTGTGGCAAACTCACCTCCAAGGTCGTGGCCAAGGCTCGGGACAAGAAGTGGCATATTACTCCTCCTTGTCTTACATTTATTATTCTCATCCTGTCTCTTGAATCCTTTCTGGAATATTTCCCAATACCCCCACCTCTGTTACTTCGACTTTTCAAGCTGTGTCATTCCTCAGGAACTAAGTCAAGCCACATGTCCTATAGGAGCTCTACCTCAGCTATTCCAGGCAGCCTGGATCTCCCACTGGTCCAGCCTCTGACAGCAAGTACAACCTGTACCACCTAGCCGGCCACCTCAGAATTTGCTTTCTTATGTTATCCTGAAAGTATTCAATGTGCATCCAACTGTTATCTTCAAATAAATAAAAAAACTCCCAGGGAGAAGAAAATTATGCTGTACATATCTTCTATGTTCATTACTTAGTAATGTACTGGGTGTACGGTAGGTGCTCAGCTCCGATTGTATAATACATCTACTGGTTAGTAGGGTTAAAATTATATTGGAATACATGTATTTTTCAGTACTAAAGAGGGATACGTTTGTTTATCCTTGTATGAATTCAATTTTCTTCTCCTTAGTACATTGCTAATTTTATATGTAATTACAGGATTAAATATATTTCACTTTAAAACCAAACTCCTAGTTGCTAGGCCATTTGATCCAGGGCAGGGAAGGGAGAGGAACCATCATTGTCTTTGGAAGGCAAATTATTGAGCATTATCTATAGACATGTGTCCTTTGAGCTCATGTGCACTTTCCCACACCATCCTGGGTTCCCTTAGGATTTACCCATAAATAAAGTGCTATTTGAATGCTTTAAAGTGTGAGGTTCGTCCATTTCAAGACACAATCCCATCAGAATGAAGGATAAAATGGTGGAAGTCTAAATTATTTTAAGTGACTCAGGACACTTGAGTTTGAGTTGTGATTGCCGTAAGTTTTCTATAGAACCTTAGATAAATCACTGAACAATCTCTTTGGCCACAGATTTTTTTCCCTTTTGAAATAAAAATAGCAGTACTCGCTGTGCATGTCTGCAATTGATTTCATTAAGACGCAAGCTAGATAAAAAATGTAAACACACTTTGGAAAAACATAGCATTGAACAAATGTATGGTAGTATGACTGTGTTTTGGTTGGAAACAGAATTATGCCTTTGAAAAGTAAATTCTAGCTGTTAAAAACACACCATATTTAAGGCTGTATGTATATTGCCAAACATCAGAAACAAACTATCCAGATGTTTGGTCTATCAACATAACAACCATGTGGAAGTTTCTAAAAAAGCAGTATTTAAGCTTTTATCATAGCAATTTTCTTTTTCTGGATAGTTCTATGACCCTTAGTAAATTCAGTGGGTAATGTTGCATTTAAATGGGTTATTTGGTCATACGCTGATTACAGACAGCCTTTAAAAATTGCCTAAATCTCTAAGCCACTTTTCTGAAGATGCATCTCTTTTCATGACAAATGAAGAATCATTTAGAAATAGAAAATTGTGTAATAGAATATTTTAGCAAGGCAAGGAGATGCTGAAGCCCATTGGAGTTAAGTGCCACCCCTCCCCCACAGTATACACCAGGTATTGGAGCTTGGATGCTATTAAGTAGAATTATAAAGGACCCTCCCTACTACACACCCAACCCATATAGCTATACAGTCTCAAGCAACTGAGGAAGACTATTCTTTTAAGGTGGTAAAGAACAAGAATCCTGGCTTCTTCCCTTTGAGGTTTACAGATATAAGTCCATGTTGGAAAGACTGGAGTAGCCCTGATCAAGGCAAATTTCAGAAAAGTACAAGGACTCTTTTAAAAGGAAGAGGAAAGGGCCAGACTATGTATTTGGATTTACTCAGTAGCTGAGAAGAAAATGGAGAAGGGATAGTGATCTTTCCAGGCTAATAGAATCCATCGTGCGCTATGACCTGGTCATTCTGGTAACACTGATATGCCTTGGACAGAATTGGACAAAATTGCTGCATGGATATGACTTTAAAATTTTATGTTTAAAAATATGGTAGGCGGTTAATTTTTAACAAATGGCTTTCTGGGAAAGAAATGCATGTGTGCACATGTGTACATATGTTTGTAATAGATTTTACTGATATAAAGAATTTGTGGCATATATTTCTCAAATAATAAAACATGCAATATTATATATTACAAATTCCATACAGCCATTCAATTCTCACTGGCTGCTTTCACTGACTTCTGTTGAACACTCGTGTCTGTAGTCAGATCACAGTTGCAGGTGATGATGAATGTACTTCTGATACGAATGTTTGCTTATACCTTTTTTTACACAATGAGTGAAACTGAAACAACAAAGATCTATTTTGGAATTTCATTCACTTGTCAAAGATGTCAGTGGCTTCTTTGTTGAATTGGATAATAGTTTTCAACTCCTGAAAGAACACTCTCTCGGTTTGTGGTGCTACTCATACTGTAACTGCTATAAAGACTCATTTAAGTTTAACCAGCATTATAAATATTTTCCCCATGGTTTCCTTATGTGTAGGCAGTAAACAAAACAATAATTGATTTATAACATGTTCTTCATAAAATTCTCCCACCAGGGTGCATTTCAAGCTACCGATGTGAGGTCACTGAGCACAGAGTAGAGATGTACAGTAGCAGATGATTAAAGGGTGTTTCCTTGACGTGGTTATGGCAGGCCCAGGTAACCAGAGAGCATAGGTTAGCGAGATGCGGTATAATAGGAGGTGATAAGTTTCCTGTATTCCTTTTGCTTTTGTGATGGTTAATTCTATGTGTCAAGTTGACTGCATTGTGTGGTGCCCAGTTTGAACATTACTTCTGGGTATGTCTGTGAGGGTGTTTGAGGATGAGATCAGCATTTGAATCAGTGGACTCAGTAAAGCAGATCACCCTCTCCAGCGTTGACAGGCCTCAACCAAGCAGTTGAAGGCCTGAGAAGAATAAAAAGCAGAGGAAAGAGTTCACCCCTTTTTTTTCTTTTGGCCTGCCTGCTTGACAGGGACATCTCATCAAATCTCTTGCCCTTGCACTGAATCACACCATCAGCTTTCTTGGACCTCCATCTTGCAGATGGTAGCTGGTGGGACTTCTCACCTTAACAATCCTGTGAGGCAATCTCTCATAATAAATCTCAATTTCTTTCTCTCTCTGTTATACATACACACATCACACACACACACTCCTATATTTGCATATGCATATGTTGTGTTTTTCTGGAGAACTCTAATATAGGTTTTAATACAACATATTTAATTATAAATTTATACAGGTTAGTTTTTAGTATTGACTGTGTCTCACAACCAGCTCATAATACTACTGAAAATTTAACAATTGGCCCCCACAAGCCAGCACTAGCTGACTCCAGCATGCCGTGGGCTTTAATCCTTGCTGCTCAGGCAGTTTTACCAAAAGAAGCCTCTACATGAGAATGAAGTAGGTGAAATATACCCAAAGAAAGATTTTTCCCTTGGAGGAATTGACTGGAAATTTGTATCAGTCCAGAGGACAGGGAGATACTGACAGTCGTGCCCCGGGCTTGTAGCATGGCGTCAGTGACATCTGGCATGCAGCTTCCCCTGTAACCAGGAGGGCCAAACCCACCAACAATAGGCAGTGAGGGGGAGACAGCCAACATCAGAAAGCAGGGCTTCCAGGAAGACTGTTCATGTCTAAGCCCCATCTGTATCCCAGCACAGGCATCATGGAAGTGTGAATTTTTTTTTTTGAATGATTGTTAAAAGTATTTGGGGAAAGACACCTCAGAGGGAAGTCTAATCTTAAGTGACTGGCCTTAAATCCTGTCACTTTGGGCATTAATAGATGATGCCACATTTTCTCACCTCTTTATATAGTATGCCTGGGAAACTGTGGCGATACTGTCAGAGGACCTAAGGGAATACTGTCCAACTCGGTCAGGTTTTAACACCTAACACAAACCCACAACAAAGCTCGTAAATACCAATTTTTGAGAATGACCACACAGAACGACCTCAAAAAGTTATGTCTTTATTCACTGACATTAAGGTTCATTAAATCAATGGATAAATGAAGCATTTCTTGGTGACTAAACTAAAATGTAAGCAATGAAGACTTCTCAAAATTAACCTTACATGTGATGGTATAATGACATTTGTGTATAGTTAATTAATTTTGACGTGATATAGAAAAATGTCTCATCTCTACAAGCCGGGTGGGATCCTGAAGAGTAAATAAATGACATGTGAGTTCTGCTCTCCTTCCTTCCACCAAAGGCCCCTTAAGTGGTTTTATTTCATGGGCTACAGGAGTAGAATTAAAGGGGGTTAAATTACAGGTTACTCATAAATTCATAATTTGAATGGAGCCTGAATAGTTCAGTGCTGCATTTTGAGGTGTTTTGGTCAAAGGCTCATTTCTTTTGTTCTTCAAAGTGCAGAGCTAAGCAATCCTTAAAAATACACTAAAGATCAGGTCTTAGAAAACAGGCAACTTCTCCGAGTACATCTATTTACCCATTGATTAGACTGGTAAAAATACAGGAAATATAATGACAAGTGAAAAGCAAAATATATTTAAGTACAGCCGTGAAAATACGCAAGTTTCCCGGCATATTTAGATATGTTGATTCTTGGCCTGGCAAGTAGCATTTCAACGAAGTAGATGTTTGGATTCATTGCCTGGTTAAAAGAAAAAAAAATTTGGAAGGCATGTTAGTATAAATTATATATACTATGTAATAATTACAATGAACATTTATAGAATTTAAATATTAACAACCCTACAGAGAGACAATATAATAAGCTCCATTTTATAGGTGAGAAAACCAATTAAACAACTTAGCTTCAAGTCCCACAGCTAGTTTGGGGCAGAACTGAGAAAAGGAATTGAAGTTTCCTGAGAGCAAGTCCAGTTTTCTTTCCATGATACTGAATTGTCAGTCTTACCCAGTAATGGGACGATTCAGAGCAGCTGGGTTCCCTAGTCCAACTCACGTAGGATTGTATAAAACACAAAATACTATGTAGATTATGGCTTATTGAGACACTTTAAAAGAAATAAAATTGTCAAATCATGTGATGTGTTCTTAAATGTTGAGTTTCTAACTATCTTGCATAATTACAACTATCAGCTCTTAACCAAGAATAAAATTTTCTCATCAGTCAAGGTTTTTTTAGAATAAGCTTTTCTTTGCCTCATCTTATTTTGTATTGTCATCACTACCTAAGAAATTTGTACCATTTTCGGCATAGATTTCAATAATCTTCATCTCACAGATGCCGAAGCAACTACTTTTTTCACTAGTATATTAGGACACACAGAACCCTGAATTATTTATGTACATGATGGCTTTTTTATCTTTTCTGAAATCAAGTCATTTAAAAAATGTAAAATAAGTTGCGTCTTAGTGTATTGTACAATTGAGTGGTACATCTTTATCAAAGCTGAAATAAAGGTGAGAAAATATTTGGAGACAAAGAAGAATAAAACGGTCTTACATGGTATGGTTCAGAGTGTCTTCACAGTCAGTTTCAGATTTTAATTTACAGGTTGTGGCATCACAGCAGGGGTTGGTGCATTTCTTTAAAACACACATATGGGGGGAAAGTGGTTGAGTATTTTATTTTTTATAGTCTAGGTGCATTGACTTCTGGTACAAGATGACAAAGAAATGTCACTTTTTAAACCAAATTACTCTGCTATACATATTTAGTGGACATGACGAGGAAATTTAATAATAGAAAACAAAATGTTACGAGTAAGGAAAACTACCTCTTAAAAGAACAAAAGTAGATTTATCCAAAAATTACCCCCAAATAAATTTGGTTTAGATAGCACTACATGTAAATTAACTTAAAACTTCAAGGGAGAATATTCTATACCATTCAAACTGTTTGAAGATAGAGAAAAAAACTAAATATCCCCAATTTATTTTACCAACCCTGCACGATCCTGATAATGAGAACTGGTAATGAATACACACACACACACACACACACATACACACACACAATTCTAATTTATGAACATACGTGTTTTTTCAGTTATATTTCATTCAAGATTTTGCATAAAAACAATGAAAGACTTGCCATTAAAGATGTTAAAATGCCATTAAGATATTAAAGATTCTAAAAAATGTACATACACGCAATGAATATTATTCAGCCATAAAAAGAAAAGAAATCCTGTCATTTGCAACAACATGGGTAGATCTAGAGGGTTATTATGCTCAGTGAAATAAGCCAGGAGAAGAAAGACAAATACCATATGATTTCACTTATTTGTGGACTATAAAACAAAGCAAAACAGAAGGAACAAAACAGTATTAGACTTACAGACACTGAGAAGTGACTGGTGGTTACCAAGCAGGAAGGGTTGGGGCAGGTGCAGGGGAGAAGGGGGATAAAATGGCACAATAATTCACAATCACAAAATAATTTGATCACAGGGACTGTTACATCACTGTGACATACATTTGAAACCAGCCTAAGATTGTATATTAGCAATAACTTTAATAAAAATAAATAAAATTAAAAAAAGGTATAGTTATAATCATTTAATAGCATACCTGTGCATTATCTAGACAATTAAATAGAATATTACTTTGTAAATCTAAAAGACCTAAATACATACATAAAAATAATAAAACAGCATATCAGATCATGGAAAACTAGATTATTCACTAAAGGATACTATATAAAGTATATATGCTACTTTTTGGATAAGAAAATAGTTATTTAAAAAATTTCAGTTGTTCATTAGCTTGAACTGTCTTGTGTTATTCAACTACATAAGACGAAAATCAAGATACAGAAAAATGTAGGAGCTGGCTGCCATAAAGAATATAAAATCTTACACATTATATATAGTACTCTTTCTCTCTGTTTTGTCAGTGTGCACTGAATACGTGCCATTTTCCTGCTGAAATCAGAACCTAGGGTTATGAATCACTTCAACTGTCTTCCACCCAAGAAACCAGATGGGAATGTAAGCACCTTAAGAATGAGATAAACTTAAGTCTAATGTGTTATAAGGTACCAAATCACTTGTAAAATTCCATACCTCATTATAATTAACAGAGTACTGTGATATTTGTTGCAAATGATTAGTTATACCATATTAGTTAATCTTTAATAGAATCTAGCAGCTTAGCATTTCTGAATAAATAAACTGAAGCATACAGAGATTATATGCTTTCCCTTTAAAATAATGGATGAATCTTGGGTCATAACCAGCTTCACCAGTTAGTAGCTTTGTATCCTTGGAACTAGTTGCTTAACTTTTCTGAGTCTCACTTCTCTAAATTGGGATAATGAAAAAACCTGTCTTTCAGGTTTGTTGACAGTAATAAAGGGGATGGTGTATATAAAAATTTTGCAGATTGATACATAGAAAATTTCTTAAATATTAACTCATTTTTTTAGTCTTAAAAGTAAAAAAAGGTTACTAAAAAAAGAGCACTGTCTTTGAGACACATATCATAGCATTGCTAGAGAACATTCTATCAGAGAACACTGATATTTAGGGTACTCTGATGCCTTGAAGGGGACAGATTTTTATAAAGATGAGCATAATTATAATAATTATATTAGATGTTCTATGTCAATAATCCATTTTCTATGGGCTTACATGATTTTTTTTCTTTTTTCCTTCTCTGTTTTATTTACTACCTAGTTTAAACAGTGGCTTAATGAGAGGCCAACTCACTCTATGGAGAGAACTTCTAGATCTCTAACTGTTAACTGCTCCACAAATGATCAACTGTGACTTTATATAAATGTGGATTTCTATCACATGTAGGAAAGATCATAAGTGATATGTCACAGTTAATGGTTTACTTCTTTACACTGAACCTTACATAATCATGTCACAAGCATATCCTGGTTTTTGAAATGCCTTTCAAATAATGACTAAGATCAGTCCTAACAATACAAGTGCAAGTCTTTTACTGCAATGCCAAGTTTGTTTTTGGAAAGAATTTATGAAAGAACCTCTTTTTAAAAAGGGAAAAAGAAAACGGCAATTCTTATGCCACAATAACTCTCTAATAAGTGTTTTAAATGGTAGATATTTTTATACCTTAGGAGAGCCACAATCACAGTCTTCTCCTACTTCCAGAAGTTGGTTCCCACACGCTGGTTTTGTTATTATATTTTTAGGAATCGGTGCTTGCAGTAGGCACTTCGGTTTTTGAGATAACATATATCTTTCAAAATGTAAGCGGGAAGATATACTGAAATCCTTTGGAAATCTTGAACTGTAACCAGAAATACCACGATATATAGTGACGAATGAGCATGAGAATCTGACTTATCTAACTATATTACCTGGTTTGGCAGAAATTCCAAAATTAGGAATTTCCTGTTTAAGACTACACTGTTTTATATGTGGAGAGCAATAGAGCATGTGTATTATACTATTTGGAAAATTGTCTTCATTTAAATTCCCGTGTGGATTCAGTACTGTCCTATACGGCAGCAATAATGAGTTTCACCATTCTTTATCATGCACTCGTCTCACCATTGAGGGCTGAGAGATAAGTAATAATAACCATGAACTAGTGAAAGAAATCATCACAGATTTAGAGGTTCTATGGACGTATTTGTCTTCCTCTTCAGGAGCACATCCAAAGCAAGGTATGTTTAGTTCACTTTTCTGCCCCAAGTCCTTGCAAAGATAATTAATAATAATATAAAAATGATTGATTGATTGGTGTTGGGGATATATAAGGATATTTTTGTCATCTTAATTAGATACATATTTAAAAATATATTAAAGTTAAAATTATTTTAACTTAAAATAACATGGTCACTATACTTAGAAGCATTAGTTTGACATATTTGGAAATCTTAAATAATGAGCCCTGATTACTGGTAAAAACTATACACCAATAGGGTAGAGGGTGAATTAGTGGGATACACAGCCTTTAGTGAAAAATACCCATCCAGTGGTATATACTGCATCTCAATTCTTTAAGATTTAAGAAATATGTTTTTTTCTTCAAGGTGACAGTTCTCACCTCAGATATTGATTCATCACACAGCTCCCAGAGGGACATTTGGTATAATGTGGAACATCAGGCATACCAAGGACATGACCCAGCTCATGGGACATCACTCCTACAAGAGCCACATTATTTTTTTTATTAGCCTAGAAAAAAGAAACAAATATTACTTCTTATTTTATTTAGCTATTTCCTGATTCTTTCCAGTGTTCAGTATGTAGTAAAATAGTTTGGCAGATGAAAAATAATGAGTCATTAAGCTTCTTTCCCTGTCACTGGTTATTGTAAAGTGTTAATAAACATTTGAAATTGAGTCAGTGCTTAGTAAATATTTGCTCAACTCGTAAGTTCTTAGTAAACCATAATTAAATTAAGGTAATTACATTATTATAGGAAGTACCAATAGGTATGTATTCATGGCTTCCACAAACTATTCCATGATGGCTAATATATTGGGAGTACTTGGCTGTATGACACCAACATGCACCTGTTTGCCCGCTGCTGCCATTGATACTGGGGATGATTAATCTGAAACTGACTCAGGTCACAGAGGACACATGGATTCCCTTTCTGTCCCAGTATTCCTGCTCTTATTCCTGAAAATCAATTAAAGAGTGAAGCCTTCCAGGATGGCCAATGTAAGGAGATATTCTGTTTCATAATCCAAGTAATCTTCAGTAGATAACCAGTAGGTGACCAGTAGGCTCATTTCTACTTCTGTTTACTGACTCACCAAATGTTCATTGTGTTAAATCTGTATAAGGCATTTTACTTGTCTTCCAGAGGATATAGAACCACAAGGAGCCTTACTGTAAGTTTACAAACCTCAATAACAGCAACAGAAGATGGAGAACACAAGGAGTTTGAGGCTGCCATTCCTACATGTCGATTGTTGAAGCCAATTCCACTGTGTGGAAAGTTACAGATATATTTTCACAATCTGAGCCTTTGGAACCATTAGCTTTTGTCAATTATATTTTAGATTTCTCTTGTTGTCTTACCCTTTTCATATCCACTAGGCCCAGAAAAATGACTGCTATTCCCTAGCATTATAATAGCCACAAATTGTTATCTCACATTCCAGAGTCTATTTTAGTGATCTGACTTGGGTCTCCAATAATCTTACAGGGGAACTGCTAATGGTAAAACTTCAGGCTCTCTGACAACAGATCAAGGAGATATAATTGAGCAGAAATTTCTGCTAAGAACCTACATACCCCTACCCCTAGCCGCTGCGTGCTCACCTGAGTAGCTGAGCATGATCATGGATCTTCATTTTCCGCAGGTTAGAACGATGCCAATTCAGAAAGTTGTTAAAGGTAACACCTGCTTGGGGTACCACCTCTATCTTATCACCGTCAGACCAGATTTCCATACCTACCAAGGCCACTTGAATATCTATGGTGTTATAAATCTGTGGGAAGAGCATTTTTCTTCATGAAAACGTTTGATTTCTTTAGTGTTTAGATCTTTTGCTGACTACAAGTAATGGATAAAAGTATCTCATTTTGAAAATAGAAATTCCAGAGGTTGTCTTTGCTACAGTATAAGTGATTTTACCTTAATGTTGAATCTTGTCTGCTGCATTTCCCAAAACTGCTGACAATAAGTCACTGTGACCCTTCCAACTCCTTACTTGGTAAAACATAGGAAACCCCAGCCTCCCATGTGGGAACACATGTTTTTCTGGACAAATATCTTACCACATTGAGTAGGTTCACCACGTCAAACACAAAGCTTCTTATCAAAGTTAGATTTCCCTTAGAGATGTTATACTGTAAAATATGAAAGCAAAGTATAATTGAAATTACAAACTAAAGTGAGAAAGCTGATGGGGAACAGGGTTTCACATTTTAAGAAAAATTACACATTTCAGTGTATATAAATGTCTATTCATTTTATGTCTAAGACTCCATTTCAACAAATACATTTTTAAATGAAAGAATATTTTGGAAAGAGAAACATTAAGCATTCATGTCACATTTCAATGCATTTCCTTTTTCAGTCGAATACGTCAAGTTAATATTTTCAATGTCTTTAAACCAATATTGTTAAAATCTGATTTTAAAGCAACATTTCCTAGTTAGAATCACAAATTCCAGTTTTTTTGTATATATAAACATAATTTGTAAAGTATATATGGTTTTGTATCTACTTTATATTTACATAATAGTGATCATTTTTAAAGATATTTTAATAACCCATTCTTTTTTGTTTCTCATTATTATGGTTGATTTTCTGGAGCTATCTTGTGTTAAGTCTGTTTTGAAGATCTGAATATTTTGGCAGCCGATGGATATTAAAGGAGAAATGGGTGGGTGAAAACGATTGCGGCAAGGCAGGTAGAACAGACCGGACAGTTCTCGTGGGCAGGCTCTACATTCTCAGCTAGAATAGTTTACTGCTTGTACTTGCTTGATAAGAAAATTTTAAAGTTGACTCAACTATCCAAGGAGCACATGTATTTCATACTCACAAAGGCATTATCCAGCACCAAAAAGAGATCAATGTACTTCTTAGCCTGAAGAAAGCGTTCTTGCTTTACAAAGAATAAAAGAACATTGTTAATAATTATCTTTATCTTGAAAGATTGAAATACGTACAAAGAAATTTATATTTTTCTTCAGAGGGAAATTAAAGTGAAGCATAAATAAATAAATTGCAGACTTTACCTATACCGCCTTTGCTGAGCACACCAATAGATCATGTACCATTGTTGAGACAATGGGATGCTATAGGAAAGCTACACTTACCTCTGGGTTATTGAGTGACCTAGAGGCTCGAATAAGTCTTTGTTTCCTGCCAACATTTCTTACACCACAAGTGTGATCAGCTGTTTCTAGCTCCTCCTGGTTATGTGTGAGGATGGCATGATCTTCTTGGTCTGTACTTTTCAGAGGCTTTATCATATATCTCTGGTCATGATGAGTGAAGTATCCCCTGTGAGATGCAGACTTGTATTTCAGAATTCTCTGCTACAGCCCATATACTGAATGGAGCCTACCTCTCCCTCAATCTCAGGCTCACACTTAGTTTTCATTTATAGGCCTTTCTATTTTGCTAATTTAGGTTATAATCAGTATTTTTCAATACTAAAATGGGGCTGATGTTTACCTAGAGAATTCTGGACAAGAAATACCAAGATAAAGCTTTCCCAAAGAATTTGGAATTTATATTATGAGCTCATTAAATGTGTCCAGCTTATTTATACACTTAGCAAATATTCTTAACAGACCCTACAAATATAATGGAGAACAGGATGAGTGTTTAGATACCAAGAACCCCAGAAGAGAGAAAGAAAGATGAGCAGGTTAGCCAGAGGGACAGGTTGAAACTAGTAGTAGCTTAAGGAGTTCCTCTTAGTAAGAAAATTAGTTCAAAAATACAAAATGAATGCATTTGATGGAATATTTCAAAGGCAACATTGCCATTAAAAAGCACACTGATGAAAATATTTTATGATACTGGGAAAAGGCTTAGGATGTCTTTAGGTGATATGAACAATATTGGAAGAACAGTTACGTGTATTTTTGTTCATATTTCAACCATGTAAAAAGTATATTTGTTGATATTCATAAAAGCCTACAAACATGACAAAGTATTAACAATAACGATTGCTCAGAGGTAAAATTTTGTGTTGGTTATTTTCTGTCAGTGCATTTTGCTCACTCTCCAAACATCCCCTTATTGGCAAGAATTAAACATCAACACTTTAAATATTATGTTTGGCATGACATGACAGTTTCAGAGTAGAATGTTTAAGAAAGCAAACAAAGTTACTTCAGGGGTTGAGCAGATAAACATGGGAATGGGTCCACATAACATCAAGGTCCAAAATTTAGTGTTTTGGGTAAACACTGGCAGAGTTCATTGCCACTAGAGCAGCAGAACATGGGATGACCACAGGAGTGGTACTTTATCTTCACTTTAACATATACTCAGTATTTTATCGATGGATACAATTTTACCAAGGTAACAGAAGACACGATATCCAGAAAGACTCAAATTCTGGGTAACAAAATGGTACTTGCTGTGTCCTATTTTCGTGAGTGGCCCTCACCTCAGCCCCTTGCAAGTACTGATGCTGGCCACAGAATCCTTTTCATTTAGGATGTGTCCTTTATAGTAGCAGTGTTCCTGCAGCGGAAAAAAGAAATACTTTTTTTAAATGACAAGAATAAGTGAATCATAGTTGTGGTAAAAGCTGTTATCTTGAATACGTAAGAAAGTTCTTCCGGTAGTGATTGTAGCCAGCAGTTCCCAGAAGCAAAAACAGTGAGAACCTCAGAGATTATATGAACTGCTCCACCAATGACCTTGAAAACTCTCCACATTTGATGGCGGAGCTACCTTTCGGGCATTGATTCACACAAATGAAAGTCCAGGGAGTTTGAACCTAAGTGGGTTCATAGTGTAAGTGGACCCTGCATCTAAGAAGTAGCCAGCCCCTTTGGAGTCCAGTACCCCTGTTGATTGCTCAGGTTTGCAGGTCGGTTTTTGAGAATTTGGCTTCTCCACGCTGAGTCCCTAAGATGCTGTGCATCATGTACCAGTAAAACGAGGTCCCCATTTTTCTAGGATCTAGAGTCCCCAAGAGACCACACTATCACTCCTGACCCCTTAATATTAATTGGTCCAACTCATCATTTTAATTGGTGTGTTAGTGGAATCCCATTGCCAGTGTCAGAAACCCAAAGAACGTTTCGGCAAGTAGAGATTCTGATGTGGTTGGTGTTCCATGAAGCAAATAAGGAAGACACTTATGTAGAATGATCCAAGAAAGCTAATGACTAAACCCTTCTTCAAAATACACTGACTTGTCTCAGGGTCTGAAATTCCATCTGTGATATGCTTACCTTTGGAAGAAATCCTGTCATCATAAAAAGTTTCTTATAGATGACTAAGAAAAGGTACCACATTAAGAAACCATTGGCCATTCACACTTGAGCATGAATTAATTCTTTGGATACTTTCCCCAGTGGTCAATGTTAGCAAAAACTCAGATGTCTATGAAATAAGAATTTTGATATGAGAAGGGAACAAAGAGCCATTTTGTGGCAGAATGTTTGTCTGACTTTTTATGGAGATGTACATGTTTGGGTGCCATGGAGGTTGGTTGTGAGAAAATCATTTAGCTTGGTAATACTCCATATTAGACCTTTTTGTGTTCTCTTCCTGCTATTTCTTTGGCCTTGATTCTGTATGTCTGACATCTAGGACTTGGCATTATTTATAGCATGGCAGTTTAACCAGATAAAAAGTTATATCAATTGAATAATTGATATTCCATTGCTGATCTCAGGATAAATAGATAAATCTTCGAAAAATAGCAAATAGTAACATGACATTTCAAGTACTTACAGTTACAATACTTCTAACTTATTGATAACATAGTCTAGAGGAAAGTAGACTTTTGGTTGCTTCTAAAATGCAACATTTGGAAGACTTTTACTATGCCTACCTTTTAAAAAAGCTGGCTATGATATTTTTTTTCATCTACTGTCTCATTGGTCATAGATGAGCACGTTGATTTCAAGTTCTTTGATTTTTTTTAGGTTGCCCTTGTACCTATGAATCTTATATGAGTGGCAGATCCCAGAAAGAGTTTCAGATGACATTCAGAACCTACCATATTCTGAGGGCTTGTAGTGATTTCTTCTCCTTTGTGTGAGTAATATGTTTCAGTGTAATCTGGCCCAATATGCCTGTAGAGATCAGAAAGTTGCATAACACACTTAATGATGGTAATAAAGGCTAATATTCCTGACACGATCTTCAGCACTAAAAGGATGATAATGTCTACAATGAGAAAGAGCTGCCATTCTGGCCCATTGATCTTTTTCAACATTGAAACTCTGCTACTGAAGCAAATCAAAGCATTAGTTATACTTATCAGATCTAAAGAAAGAAAGGCCCTCAGCTACTTTTCAGCTGAAGATTCTCTATCTTCAGATGGGTTTGTTTTGGGATGTTTTGCACCAAAAGCGGCCTCTACAGGGTCTCTGAAAGATGCTTGGTGTATAGGGGACCATTGCATTCAAGGAGAAGTTTATTGACTATTACAGAGCTTAGGGGACCTCCATCCTCAGGATCTACCTCAGGTTGTGGGTCCTGAAATAAGCCTTGGACACATATATTCTTACAAAAGTAATGGAAAGCCATACCCAAGGTTTGAGTTTTTCTGGGTAGATAAGATTTTTGGTAAATTCCAAGAATCATCAAAGATGAAAGTCATTTATTTGTATAGCTCTTTGCTTTAACTTTGCATATAATTTCCTGAGGAAGCATTAACCTTCTTGGATAACTTTAGCACAAGCTAATAACATATAAACTCAGTATGCTTCATGTCTTCTATCCCAAATCACACTAAAGAGAGTCCCAGGATTTACCTTTCTACATTGTCTTAATATAATCTACTGATTTTATTTTAGGAAGTACAACATACTTGTTTTTCTCCAGGCAAAGGATGACTTCTTCTCCTTTTAATATAATTTGATACTGAAGTTCAGGTTCATATCTTTCCTAAAAACATTTAATAATATAATGACATCAATTCATATTTCTGAGTCTATCTAAAATAATTATAACATAATGACATATGTAGTATATATAGAAAAATAATTACAAATGTGAATAGAATAAAAGCAGTTCTCTTATGACTTTGAAATACATAATAAACAGAAATTGTATATTAAGATGGATTTCCAAAATGTGCGACAGCACAATAATAATTTATACAGGTTAAGCTAACTCCGATCTGTGAGATAGGGAATTATCATCTGCCCTAATATTCAGTATACTTTTCTGTGTGTCCTAATGGATCATTAATGGGATATAATGAGGTGTATACTTTTATTACTTTAAAACCAAACCAAACATACTGAAGAAAACCAGCCAAAAACCTACAAAGAATAAAATAAAATAAAATTATAAAATGGGGGAAATATTTGCAATAATAATCAAAAAGTTAATATCCTTAATACATTTTAAAAATCTTGTTAATTAGTGAGATGATGTTGAATTTAGGCAAAACTTTATAGACAAAACAGCCAAGGAAAAGGCATATCACTGGGGGACAGGAGGTGAGGGTGGGGAGAAGACATGGGTTTAGTGAGTTTGGCAAGGAATATCTCCTTCTAGTAATGGCTCCCCTTCCTGTGTACCTTCCCCCAAACTTGGAGGATTGTCCAAGCAACTTTTTTCCTTCTGATCAGGTGGGGCAGTTAACTCCTTTCTTGCTGCTTAATCACAAAAGCATTTTGAGAAATCCTATGCTTTCCCCTGAACAAAGGGGAGATGTACACATGAGCTTCTAGATTAAACTATTAGATGTTGACTGTGACATCACTTCTGTTGGTAGAAAGACTCCTTATATTCTCTTCAGATAATTGTAAAATCCCAGTTATTCACATCACTTACCTCTTTGCCATGCATCTCCGTCTGGTTGTTCTGTATCTCTCTTTTGTGTAAAATGTGAAGTTTTTTAGGACGAACTACTTCATAGAACTCTAATTCGGGAGTTTGTTTTATGGCTATTGTAGAGAAAGAGAAATAATATTGATATAAAATATTTCAAGCTTTTTGTTTTTATTTGGTTTGGGTTGGTTGGTTGGTTGAAATGAAGACTCAATTCCTATTGAGAAGGTAAACTTCCATGAAGAACACCGAGTTTCAGCTTCAGCTTTGATAACAAAGAATTTTTCTTTTGCTCTGTGCTCCCATTCGGAAAAGACATGATGGAGATGAAACAATTCTTCCTATGACCTCTACTATGTGTAAGCTGTGGGCCACCATGCCCAGAAAGAGGTCTTGGATAAGAACGGCGATTATGGGAGCCACGAATTCTGCCTGTTAGAAATCCAGGCCCTTCTTCCTCTGTGGCCCTCATCAACCTTGTGAATTTTTCTCTCCATGTTCTCAGAGATCTCTGTTTTTCCTTTTTATGTCTCTTTCCATTGGTAGTGTGACCCCAGACTTACCCCCTCTAAAAATAAAAATTTTCATATACAGATTCCTAACAGTTATTTTATTTCTCAGTGTAACAATAAACCATCCTGTTCTTTAACTCATAAGTATCTGCCTCAAGACTTTAGATTTCATAAGAAATAAAGTTTTTGTCATACTCTGCCGGAGCAATTTTAAAGCATCTGACAACAAGTAGGAAGATTACCCAGAGATTCTTGATTACCAAAGATTCTTGATACACTTGGAATTACATTACAGAGACGATTTCTATTTGGCTTGCATGTAGCAGGAAAAGAACTGATCCAGGAGTCCAAAGATGTGGTCTTATGTCCTAGTTAAACGACCTTGTAAGTGTCGCTTTGCCTTTCCATCTGTTTGCTTACCTAAAGTGGAGGTTGGCGTAAAAATTCAATAGCATAATATATATCAAATTATTTAGCACCAGGCTTAGAAGATGGCAGGCACACCTGACCTATTTTTTGTTTCAATTGCTTCATCATCCATTTATGATCAGTCTTATTTTAAATGCTCTCATTTTCACAGTTAAGGGTCTGTGCTTACAGCCAGTTTCCCACTCAGTGTGACAGAGCGACCCGAGGGACACCAAGTGATTCTACACCTGGCTGAGGTGGAGAACCCGGAGAGAAACAGTTTAGTAAAAGCTGTCACCTAGTCATCCCCAGCGCTGTGCTGTGATGCTGTACTAAGAAGGATGCATTACGTATGGAAACACAAAATTCATAAATGTATTACTGAAAGTTCTTATCAAAAGGAATATGAATCTCATTAGTGGAAAGAGTTGTTGGGTTGAAATTAGAGTGAATTCTAATAATTTCTAGTTCTGACTCTACCACTAAATGTTCAGTTAGCCAGTTAATTTTTAATTTTGTTTAGTAATGCAATTTTGCCTAATTTAACTCTAATTTTACTTAAGAGTCTTCCTTGTCATCCACTCTAGCATGACCTTTGGACAAATTGTGTGTTTAGGTGAATGATTGCCTCCTTAAGGGGTGGAAAATATCAATGTTATTATTCAAGATAACATTGGAGATGGCTAGGAAATTCTTGATTTCTGGTCTGGAAGTTGTTAATTCTTTGGCATCATTTGATTCTGTGTTTTAAAAAATAAAATAATAGAACTAGTAAGATTATTGAGTGAGAGATACAATTTCAGAGATATCCTAACTACATTATTATGCCAATCACAAACCCTTGACTAGGAGCACAGAGTTAGTATAAATTGAGTAATATACCAAAATGCAAATAATAGTGATCTTTGGGTCATGTGAGCATGTCCTTTTCTCAAAAGCACTTTAAACATGCACTAAATACTTAGACTTTTGTATAAAATGTCAATATATCAGTGCTTACCTTGAGTTTGGACGATGAGCCATAGGATGGAAAGCAGGAAAGAAGGCATGCTGGCTATAGCACGTAGCTGAGAAGTCTCACACACCATGAAGATGTGGTCTCCCCTGCCACCCACTTTTATCTCCCCTGACTTCTCTTTAAAATAAGGGGAAAAAATTAAAACCTCAAACCTTCTTTGTGAGATTGGGGAATGTTTCCTAATGGTGTTGGGAAATTGCCAATATGTTGCACTGTCAAGATCGTGAGAATGTTCCTCATTTATGAGGTGTTTACATCTGTGGTTATAGCTTGTTAAGGAATCACATCTGGACAGCTGCTTGGACCTGGTGCTCCTGTAGTGCTGGGACAGCACCAGCTGAGACTGAGATGCTTGTGTACATATTTACATACTCACCAAACTCAACCATCACTATTTATAATGTTCAGTCACCTTGTAGAAATTGGTCTACTAATATAGAAAATGCATCAGTAGTCTTTATGTATTTTGAGAAATTGGCACAGAGAACACAAAATCTATAAAGTCTTACAAACTAGCATATTGTAATCCCTCTAACTTTCAGTCTCTTTATCTGTGAAAAGAGGTTGATGATATCAGTACCTATCTCAAGCTTGTTATAAAATTTATACATGGTAACACACACATATGCATGCACACACACACCCATAAAACTGTAAAGAAGTGTGTGAATGTAAATTCTTTTGACGGTGTTAGCCTCAACCAAATTGTACTGCATATGAAGTATGTTGGAAATGCACTCTGAGTTCTATTGCAGGAAAATAACAATACTTTTCTGATTTAAAAAATAAAACATTTACATGGTCATAAATATCAAAAAAAGTATATTGAAGAAAAAAGTTGATTACTCAATAACCCAACATCAAGAAAGGACTTCTGTTAACATTTTGACAATTTATTTTCATCTCTTCCTATGCACTGGTAAAGAAAAGAAAAGTGAAAGAAAATTCAATTTTTAAAACTTTAGTTTGCATAAAGAGTTTTGGGAACCCATTATTTTTTACACTGCATTATAATATAAGCATTTTCATGCTATTGAATATTAAGGCTTTATTTTGATGACTTTAGGATATTTTCAGATCTATAGGTTATGTATGTCTCTCAATGTGTATATTTCTTTGATTGCATTTCCGATTACTTCTTTTGAATAAATTACTAGAAATGGTATTATTTAGTTAAGTAAATCAGTTGAGGTTCTTGGTACATTGACATGGTATTTCTTGGAGAGTTAGCACCAAATTACATTTTCATTTATAGAATTTTCCCAGTCTAAAAATCTGTGCTCTTTAAGAGCTGAGCTTACTTTTTATTGATACTTTGGGAGTTTGCTAGCATCTGATAGTGAGTTGTATAGTTACTTCTTTATGTTTATGCTTCTTTCTGTTCTTTCACATTCTTTTGAATTATTTAAGTTTTCTCTGTATTTCTTTTGCTGGTCCAGAAGATCAACATTCCACATATATCCTGTAGTGGTTACCATTAAAATTTAACAAAATACAATCTGAATTAGCACCTCTACCATTAAATAATTCAAGCCCCTGGAATGGCTTAACCCATAAGCACCCCACTGCTGGCCACCTTACATATTGTTGTCAAGTATTTTACTTCTACCATGATTTTCACTCCCAAATTAGTCATTATTATGTTTTGTGTTTTATGAAAATGATGTTATTTGAAATTACTCATATATATACCACTTTCTTTGCTTACAGTTCCCTTTAGCATTAATTCTGTTTTTTAAAAACTCCGTTGTGAAACACATTCTTTAATAAATCCTTCATTAAAGTTTTCTTGGAGCAAGCACTTCCATGGTTTCTTAAACTTTCTGAAAGTGTATTTATTTCACCCTAGTCCTTAATGATAGTTTAGCTGGGAAAACAGTTTTAGGATGACAATTAATATCTCTCAGCATTTGGGAGATATTTTATCTTTTGGTAACTATTGTTGCTATTGAAAATTCTACTTTCAGTCTATTAAATGGAAGTTAGCTTTGTTTATAAATTATAAAATTAGTATTACAAGGTGAGTTAAATATTTATTGAAAATACATTACATTTGAATTTATGCTAAACTAATACTACATTTCTGGGCAATACTGATTCCATCCTAGTATATTGAGGTATTCCCACAATAAAGTATTATAATGGAGATAAATGTACAAACAGATACAGTATATACAAAGGGTAAACATTACAATTGAGGTTTGGACATTATATTCAGGTATATTTTAGAAACAGTTTGTGGAGAGTGGAGAGAGTCAGATAATATTAGCTAGAAAAGAAATAGGCGAATGGGCATACTGAGGAGAGAAAATCATATGAGCAAAACCAAAAGTATATAGAAAATCATAATATGTTTGTAGAACTATAACATGTTCTCCATGACTTGAATGTAACATTAAAATGAATAGGTATATGACACATATTTTGTGAGATATGCAGGGGTCAAGTTATGTGCAGACAAATGCTGGAGATCTTAAATAAGGAGAATCTGAGAAATATTTAGCTCATAAAATTGTCCGACTTGCTAATTGATTGAATGTGGCAACTGAGGGAGAGATTGGAATCTGGAATGAGTTCTAGGTTGCAGCTTGAACAATTGCATCAATCTTGTAGGTGACATCCCCAATGTGGACAGTTGATGGGAGTAGAACTTTAGTTATACCCCTTAAAGGCAGAAGATACATCTCTTGGTGTACCCTTCAGGAGCGCAGCGCCTTGAATAATAGCTGTTCAAAATGTTCATTAAACATATACACCGTGAGAGAAGTTTGTAAACTGTACTATCTGCCTGGGATGCAGATGCTTTCTATTAGCTAGTTGAATATTAGCATGTAAATGAAAATTATGGAAATAACAGTGAAGGGTTTGTTTACTTGATGCATCTGGAGGGAAAGAGGAATGACATATTTATGGACCCTTATAAATACAACATCCAAGGATTAACTAAACATAGGATTTAATTATGATCATAAAACTAAGAGTTAATGACCAATATCCTGACCACAGAGAATTTTGTTCCCATAAAACTTATAACTTGACATTCTAGAACATTGCATGATAAATTATATTTGACAATTGGGGGTGGATGTTTAAATATTGTCCAACTAAATAAAAATGAAAATAGAACAGCAAGATGGACAAAAATAACAATAATCTGTTAAAATGTAAAGATTTTTATATACATTATCTTATTTGATTTTCATAAAAGATCTAAGTAGTCATGTCAAAGATTACAATTCCCATTTCTTAGATGACTCAAGGTTAAATGACTTCTTTCAAATTACACAGAGGGTCTGTAATATATGTCTCTAAAGAGAAGAGATACTTGATATGAGAACTAATGATTTCAAATTTTATATTTTGTTATGGGGGAGACCAGGATGGTTTTGATGGTTTTAATTGCTTCAAGAAAGAAACCTATTCTAAGAATATGAGAATAGGAATTAGTGGGTTGGGTGAGACATTTGGGATAAGAAGAGAGGACTTAGAATAATTATTGGTAATAATGGAAGGAGAACTAACTAAGGAAAGCTAAAAATATTATTTATTAATATTGATGAAATAAATGAGGTTATAAATCACAGAAAGAATTAGATGTACAAGAGTTTCACATTAGAGAATGGGTTGGATACCTAAGTTTTCTTAAATGATAGTAAAGCTTCTTACCATTAGAGTCAAAGTTGTCTTGTGGTAAGATCCAAGAATTATAATGCTATCATACTCTAAATCCTAAAAGTTTTAGAATTACAGCAGAATGTATCAACATAGAGAAGTAACATGGTACATTATTAAAGGCAATTCTAAGGGTAGGAATCTGTAAGTCCCAAATCTCAGTGACTAGTCACATAATAGAATTTATTTAAAATCCAATCAGTAGCAAGGGGCTCTGCTCCACATAATCTTTCAGAGACACAGGATAATTGAGGCCCTGCCATTTTCAACATCTCACTTGCAATGTTCCCAAGGAAGTCAACTTCCAAAGGAATATGGAGAAAGAGAAAGAAGGGAACATGTAGGGGCTAAGCTTAGAAATGATGACATTACATCCTTGGAACCCTTGGGTCAGAATTCAGTCATGTGGTCACATTTAACTGTAAGAGAGGCGAGGACAATAGTCTAGCTGTATGAGCTAAAGGAAAGGGATATGGATTTGGTGAAGAGCTATGTCACATAAGTTTAATGTGCATTTGTTAGGTACTAAATTGTTAGATATCAAAGTTGGGTAAGAATAGAAGGTGACAGCTGTGCAATATGAAACTCAAAGGCAATAGAAGTAGAAAAGCAATCATTTTAAAACCACCTTTGGTGAAATAGCAGTTTTCCCACTTATGTGGGAAATATGTGGAGTATGTGAGAAATGCTCTTAAAACGGGTGCAAGGTAACAAGGTCACTGCATGGAGACTGAAATTTCAATTATGATGTATGGCTGAGGGATGGAATATGAAGGGTAAATTTGTTTTCAGGTGAATAATGGTCTTTAGATATTTCAGTAAAAGAGAGAGAACATTCATTAGGGGTTGCCTATTGATTCACCAAATATTTAGAATGTTTACATTCCAGGCTTTGTGTAAAGTTTTTGGGATGTGAGATTAAATAGAATTGTGAAGACAATTACATTAAACAGTAACTGAAACAATGCATGAGGGAAAAAACTATTGAATTCATGTTAAAATAATTGGATTAATTACAATACTTGGTTTATCACACATTCTTATAAGTCCATGTCCACACAGAGCCCACTTTTAAATAAATTAAGATTAAGATTTGGTTTATCAATAATTCATTTTCAATAATTTGTAAGTACCTGAGAAACCACGACTCAATACAAAGGCTATACCCTTTGACAGTAACCTGTATCTAACCAATATCCATCTCATAGACACATGGCCTTCCTTCCCAACATAAATGCAGCATCGTCTTGAATTCTGTGTTCATCGCACCTCTCTTTTTCTTTGTTCAAGAGACTTACTGATTCTACATATGGTTCTACTTATCTGTTGCTGTATAACAAACTAGCCTAATATCTTAGTGGTCTAAAAGAACAATTCATTACGATGATGATGATTATTAAAACTCATGATTCTGTAGATCAGCAATTTAGAGGGTACAGCTTATCTCTATGTCATGACGTGTAGGGTTTCAGCTGAACCGACTCAGCTGGTTAGGGAATGGCCAGACATAATCAATCTCTTTCTCTCTATGAAGTTAGTTTTGCCTTTTTCACAGCATGGGACACTTGGAATAATCAGATTTCTATCATGGTGGCTCAGAACACTTGCGACCGAAGCTAAAGCTGTGGGTTTTCTTAAAGGCCTACAAAGGGTTGAGCATCATGTAAGCTATCCTCTATTGGCCAAGCCATCAAAAACCAGGGGTAGGGAAGCAGGCCCACCTCTTGATCAGAGCAGTGTAAAAATTTTTGTGTGCCCTTACTCAGCTACATCTTTCCATATACATTTTAGAATCATTTGGAAATTAAAAACAAAAAACAGAAAGCTTCTGGAAATTTTACTGAAACTATAGGTCAATGTTTGGATAATTGGTACATTTATAATACTGTTTTCTTATCTAAGATCATGATAATCTCTCCATTTGTCTAGTAATTATTTTATTATATCTAAAAACTTTATAATTTTCCCTAGAGAAGTTTTAAAAATGTTTCAGATTTATTGCTAGTTACTTAGCACTATTGTGAAAGTACCTTATTTTAATTACTTTAACATTTCTCTGTATTTCTTGCTCCATTTTTCAATACACTTATGTAGTTCTTTCAGGAGCATTTTATATACTGACTATAACTAACTCATTGAATTATCTTGGTGACTTTGTTAGAAATCAACTGACCCTACATGTGTAAGTCTATTTGCTCATTTCCTCACCCAAACTTCACTGCCGTGATAACTGTAGTTTAATTAAAACAAAAACAAAATCCTTGAAATAAAGTAATGTGAATACTCTAACTTTCTTCTTTTTTAAGTTTGCTTCAGCTCTTCCAGGTTCTTTACATTTCCATATCAATTTGGAGTCAACCTGTCAATTTCTATTAAAAAGTTCAGAGAAATTTTGATTGGAACTGCATTGAACCAATGGGTCAAAATGGGAAAATTGACATGCTGATTCTGTTGAGTATTCTAATAGATAAACACATATTTCTCCATATAACAAGCTTACTCTTATTTTAGTTTGCTGTTTCTTCCTGATGGTTCACCATTCTTTCTTTTATTGTTTCCTTTCTGGTTAGAGAATTTTCTTTAATCATTCCTTTATAGGTCTGATGGTGAAATATTCTTATAGTTTTCCTTCATCCATGAATGTTTGGATTTCCCCTTCATTACTTAATGATATTTTTTCATGGGATGTTAGATTACGGAAGAAGATTCTTTTCTTTTAGTACTTGCATTTGTTTCTGACAAGAATCTGCACCATTGGAATTATCTTCTTTTCCCCTATGGCCATGTGTTGTTTCTCTCTCACTGTTTTCAAATTTTTTCTTTTTGTTTTAGTTTTCATTAAGTTAGATTACAGTACATCTTGGTGAAGATTATCTTTGAACTGAATCTGGTTGAGTTCCACCTAGCTTCTTGAATTTGTAGGGTGTGCCTTTTGCCAAATTTGAGAAGTTTTTAGCTATTATGTTTTCAAGTACTTTTCTGCTTTGCCCTCCTCCTCATTTTCTGAGACTCTAATAAAATGAATGCTAGATTTTTTGCTATACTCCCACAGTGTCTGAGGTCTGTTCATTAGTTTCGGTCTATTTTTTCTGTATTGTTTTGACTGGTTAATTTCTATAGTTCTATTTCCCAATGCATGGACTCTTTCCTCTGTCTTTTTTATCATGTTCTTAAATCCATCTTTTGAGTTTTTTATTTCAGTTATCATATTTTTCAGTGCTAAAATTTCCATTTTATTCTTTATGTCTTTATTTACTGAGACTTTCTTTTATTGTTGAGAATCTGTTTTTTATTTAGAGCACAATAATAGTTGCTTACTTATGCATCTTTATAATGACTGCTTTAAAATCTGTCAGATAATTCTATAAGTGCTGTCATCTCTGTTTTGTCATCTATATTTTTTATATCAGTTTGAGACATCTGGTTCTTGATATGATAAGTGATTTCTTATTAAAACTTGGGCTTTGGTAGATTATGTTTTGAAACTGTAGATATTACTTACATTTTCTGTTTTAGCTGGCATCTTCTGACACAACTCTGGCAGGAGAAAGGGGACACCATTTTATTAACTCCTAGTGCAGGTAGACATCCAATTTCCCACTCGGTTTCTATTAACACCTAAATGTTGGAGTGTTTCTTATGACTGCTGGGATTTCTGGCTCCCTGGTAGGTCTCCACTGACACTTCTGGAGGGTAGGAGAATCTCTCACTGCTCCCCACATGCCCTTATTGACACCTAAGTTAGAGAAGGTCACCTAGTTCTGCCTGGGAGGTGGTGAAAGTCTTAACTCTCCATTGAGACCCCTCTGACAATCCCTCAGCAGTGAGGGAGGAGGGAGTCCATCATTACTGCCAGATAGCAGTACCGGTCAAGGCTCTTTACCTCATTTCCACCGAGACCAAGGGTAGGGGGTTTCTCATGCTCACTGCCAGCTGGTGGGAATGTAAGACCCAGACGTCTACTCAGCTTTGCCTGACACTGCCCTGGAAGGGGGGCCAGAGGCCTGGGACAGCCTAGCAAGCTGTGGAGATCTAGACTCTCCATTCATCCTTTGCCGATGTAGTAGTTGTATGGCCACAAATATTTCTGTAGAGTTTGGCTAGAGTGGAACTGTAATTCGAGGGGGGAAATCCTGGGGCAAAATACCTTTGAAACCAAAATCAGTCAAAGGGAGAAATAAAATGGGAGAAACCTGTATATTTCTTACAAGCAGTCCACTTCTGCTCTCCCATGTCTCTCGTGACCCGGCTGCAGAAGAAGAGGTCCCACCCAACCTCTCCCGTCCAGATACGCCCTTGCTGACCCTTGTAATTATCTATTGATATGGAGGTGGACTACTTCTCTCCATCCCTTGGAAACACCTATTGATATGGAGATGTACTAAGGCCAGGTGAGAGATTCTGGAAATACTGCAGTTTTACCCACAGGAGCATTTAGTGCTTAAAAGTTTTATGTGTTGCTAGCCTGTCTTGTTCCTGGACCTTTAGCTAAAGTGAACAGAATTTATGGGGCTTTTCTTGTCTATGTCCATGGACATTTCCAGGTTGATGGCTTCTTCAGATCTAATCTGGGTGAAAAAGAAAACTCAGAGAGCTCACCACAATATCCTTCCTTGTATCACAGGTTCTGGAAGTGCTGTCTTCTCTCCACCTTCTGAGCCTTATTCTGTTTATTACATATATTCCATATAGGGTTTTTAGTTGTACTTTATGCAAGAACTAAGGAGAAGTACATCTAGTCCATCTTCCTGATTAAATTGGTTTTCAGGAAATTTTTCAATGTTAAGGAATTTAAAAAAGTTTTATCTAAGCTGCTGAATTTTCTTTTACCATAACGCTTTCATACTACTTTGTTATTATTCTTTTAATGTCTAAAGAGCTGTTGTGATGTCATCTCTCTTATTCTTGATATCATTAATTTCTGCTTTCTCTTTTTACTTGATGTTGGTAAAGTTGGTAAAGGTTCATCAATTTAATTTTTCTTTCCAAATCATCAAATTATGACTGTTAATCTCCTTTCTTATTTTTCTATGTGCCATTTCATTTTTTCCTTATTTTCATAATTATTTATTTATTTTTATTTTTTTTTTATTTAAAGTCCATTTAGATGTTAATTCCCTAGTCAGAAGCACAAAATGCATTCTACTTCTCTTTTACCCTCTCACAGATTTACCACACTGCCTCCTGTTCCAAGCCAACTCCACACCCAAGTCTGCAAACTAACCCACCCCAACTCCCACGTGTACATCTTGAACATGGATGTTTATAGCAGCTTTATTCATAATTGTCAGACCTTGGAAGCAACCAAAATGTCCTTCAGTAGGTGGGTGGGTAAACTATGGTACATTTGGAAAGCGGAATGTTACTCATGCACAAAGGATTTTTAGGGCAGTGAAAATGCTCTGTAGGGTATACATTTTCTCTTGTCACTGCATGCCTTATTAAGCAATGCATATGGTGAAGGGCAGGGAGTGGAGAGTTGATGAATTTCCCACAGGGTAGAAAACTTCAGATACCAGAGGAACCAGTTAATCACTCCCCACCCGTAGACAGTTCTGAGGTCATACGTTTTGCTTTTAGAGAAGCAGAATTAGGAAATTGAATTCCTTAAATGTTACTTCCCTTGTCAGTTTAGAGGGGGTAGCGTGAGAAGGCAATTGCCTGGAATGGTCCCACTTCCCCTGGCTTCACCCTGCACAAGGTTTCTCTACTGCCCTAATGTTATTCCACAGCCCCTGGACTGGTCCTGTGCCGCAGGTATACAGAAAGCACTGTGTGTCCAAGGAAAACTGGCAAGTAGCCAGAAAAGCACGATAATACTTCCTACTCTTCTTTTACCCTGTCACAGATTTACCACACTGCCTCCTGGTCCGAGCCAAAGCCACACCCAGAAGTCTGCAAACTGACGCACCCCCGCTCCCACATGCTCCAGGGGACTCTTACGGTTTTCTCAAGTTCTCCTGGGACTGAAGAAAAGGGCAATGTGCCACATCAGCAGTTAGCTTGAAATTGCTGGGTTAATTTTTGTAATGCAAACAAGGTACACATGTTTTCTTTCCTCATTAAATTTTCTTAGAATTATATCATTCAGTTGAGAGGATCCTTCAAAACTCCTTCTCAGTATAAAAGCTATTTTTACCAGCCTAACTTCCTGTCTTCCTCTTTGCTTCTCCATTTGGTGTTTTAAGAAGAAAGTAGAAGTCTAAACTGAACATCTCATGCATCTTTAGTCAGGAGACATTGTTGCACAGAGTCCCATGAATTGCGGATGGTATGGTGATTCGAAGTCATCTGACACAGGGTGGGGTGGGCAGTGTAAAGGATTCCCCATTGGGGGAGAAATTAGAAGATTAAAATATTAATTTCTATTGTGGCAGTACGCTAGTTGCAACAAAATAAAAAGCACCTGGTTCAGTTCAAAGGGCTATGTCTGGCAAATAAATATATGAAAATGCTCAGCATCCCGATCACTAGGAATTGCAAATAAACACAATGGGATAGCGGTAAACACCCATCCAGAACCTGACAACACCGAAAGTTGGCAAGGATGTGCAGCAACAGGAACTCTCATTCAGTGCTGGGAAAGCAAATTGGTATTGCCACTTTGGAAGAAAATGTGTCCTAACATACGTTTATCATACAACCCACCCATACCCCAGTGCAGTCACTGTCCATCAGTGTAGTAAGATGCCACAGATTCACTATTTGCCTTCTCTGTGCTACACTGTTTTCCCTGTGATCCCCCACACCATGTGTACTAAACAACATATCCCTCAATCCTCTTCTCCCACCCTCCGCACCCTCCCTCCCACACTCCTCCCCTTTGAAAAAAACTAGTTCCTTGGAATCTCTGAGTCTGCTGCCATTTTGTTCCTTCAGTTTTGCTTTGTTGTTATACTCCACAAATGAGGGAAATCATTTGGCACTTGTCTTTCTCCACCTGGCTTATTTCACTGAGCATAATATCCTCCAGCTCCATCCATGTTGTTGCAAATGGTAGGATTTGTTTCTTTCTTATGGCTGAATAGTATTCCATGTGTATATGTACCACCTCTTCTTTATCCATTCATCTACTGATGGACACTTAGGTTGCTTCCATTTCTTGGCTATTGTAAAATGTGCTGCAATAAACATAGGGGTGCATATGCCTTTTTGAATCTGAGAAGTTGTATTCTTTGGGTAAATTCCAAGGAGTGGGATTCCCGAGTCAAATGGTATTTGTATTTTTAGTTTTTTGAGGAACCTCCATATTGCTTTCCACAATGGTTGAACTAGCTTACATTCCCACCAGCAGTGTAGGAGGGTTCCCCTTTCTCCACATCCTCACCAGCATTTGTTGTTCTTAGTCTTTTGAATGGTGGCCATCCTTACTGGTGTGAGGTGATATCTCATTGTGGTTTTAATTTGCATTTCCTTGATGGTTAATGATGTGGAGCATCTTTTCATGTGTCTGTTGGCCATCTGAATTTCTTCTCTGGAGAACTGTCTCTTCATATCCTCTGCCCATTTTTTAATCAGGCTATTTGCTTTTTGGGTGTTGAGGCATTTAAGTTCTTTATATATTTTGGATGTTAACCCCTTGTCAGATATGTCATTTACAAATATATTCTCCCATACTGTAGGATGCATTTTTGTTCTGTTGATGGTGTCCTTTGCTGTACAGAAACTTTTTAGTTTGATGTAGTCCCATGAGCTCATTTTTGCTTTTGTTTCCCTTGCTTGTGGAGATGCATTCAGGAAGAAGTTGCTCATGCTTATATTCAGGAGATTTTTGCTTATGTTGTCTTCTAAGAGTTTTATGGTTTCATGACTTACATTCATGTCCTTGATCCATTTCGAGTTTACTTTCGTGTATGGGGTTAAACAATAATCCAGCTTAATTCTCTTGCATGTAGCTGTCCAGTTTTGCCAACACCAGCTATTGAAGAGGCTGTCATTTCCCCATTGTATGTCCATGGCTCCTTTATCATATATTAATTGACCATATATGGTTGAGTTTATATCAGGGCTCTCTAGTCTGTTCCATTGGTCTATGGGTCTGTTCTTGTGCCAGTACCAAATTGTCTTGAGTACTGTGGCTTTGTAGTAGAGCTTGAAGTTGGGGAGCATAACCCCCCTAGCTTTATTCTTCCTTCTCAGGATTGCATTGGCTATTTGGGGTCTTTTGTCATTCCATATGAATTTTAGAATGATTTTCTCTTGTTCGTTGAAGAACACTGTTGGTATTTTGATAGGAATTGCATTGAATCTATAGATTGCTTTAGGCAGAATGGCCATTTTGACAATATTAATTCTTCCTATCCATGAGCACGGGATGTGTTTCCATTTATTGGTATCTTCTTTAATTTCTCATAGAGTGTCATGTAGTTTTCAGAGTATAGGTCTTTCACTTCCTTGGTTAGGTTTACTCCTAGGTATTTTACTCTTTTTGATCCAACTTTGAATGGAATTGTTTTCCTGATTTCTCTTTCTGCTAGGTCATTGTTAGTGTATAGGAATGCCATAGATTTCTGCGCATTAATTTTGTATTCCGCAACTTTGCTGAATTCAGATATTAGATCTAGTAGTTTGGGAGTAGATTCTTTAGGGTTTTTTATGTACAATATCATGTCACCTGCAAACAGGGACAGTTTAACTTCTTCCTTGCCAATCTGGATGCCTTTCATTTCTTTGTGTTGTCTGACTGCTGTGGCTAGGACCTCCAGTACAATGTTGAATAGAAGTGTGGAGAATGGGCATCCTTGTCTTGTTCCTGATCTTAAAGGAAAAGCTTTCAGCTTCTCACTGTTAAGTATAATGTTGGTTGTGGGTTTCACATATATGGCCTTTATTATGTTGAGGTACTTGCCCTCTATACCCATTTTGTTGAGAGTTGTTATCATGAATGGATGTTGAATTTTGTCAAATGCTTTTTCAGCATCAATGGATGGAGATGATCATGTGGTTTTTGTCCTTCTTTTTGTCGATGTGGTGCATGATGTTGATGGATTTTCGAATGTTGAACCATCCTTGCATCCCTGGAATAAATCCTACTTGATCATGATGGATGATCCTTTGATGTATTTTTGAATGCGGTTTGCTAATATTTTGTTGAGTATTTTTGCATCTGTGTTCATCAGGGATATTGGTCTGTAGTCTTCTTTTTTTGTGGTGTTTTTGCCCAGTTTTGGTATTAGAGTGATGCTGGCCACATAGAATGAGTTTGGAAATGTTCCCTCTCTTCTACTCCTTTGAAAATTTTAAGGAGTTTGGGTATTAGCTCTTCACTACAGGTTTGATAAAATTCAGCGGTGAAGCCATCTGTTCCAGGAGTTTTGTACTTAGGTAGGTTTTTGATTACCAGTTCAATTTCGTTGCTGGTAATAGGTCTTTTCAGATTTTCTGTTTCTTCCTGGGTCAGCCTTGGAAGGTTGTATTTTTCTAGAAAGTTGTCCATTTCTTCTAGGTTACCCAGTTTGTTAGCATATAATTTTTCATAGTATTCTCTAATAATTCTTTGTATTTCTGTGGTGTCTGTAGTGATTTTTCCTTTCTCATTCATGATTCTGTTTATGTGAGTAGACTCTCTTTTTTTTTTGATAAGTCTGGCTAGGGATTTATCTATTTTGTTTATTTTCTTGAAGAACCAGCTCCTGCTTTCTTTGATTCTTTCCATTGTTTTAACTCTTCTCGATTTTATTTATTTCTGCTCTAATCTTTATTATGTCCCTCCTTCTACTGACTTTGGGCCTTATTTGTTCTTCTTTTTCTAGTTTCATTAACTGTGAGTTTAGACTGTTCATATGGGATTGTTCTTCTTTCCTGAGTTAGGCCTGTATTGCCACAGACTTTCCTCTTAGCACGGCCTTCACTGCATCCCACAGATTTTGTGGTGTTGAATTATTATTGTCATTTGTCTCCATATATTGCTTGATCTCTATTTTTATTTAGTCATTGATCCATTGGTTATTTAGGAGTATGTTATTAAGCCTCCATGTGTTGGTGGGATTTTTCATTTCCTTTGAGTAATTTATTTTTAGTTTCATACCTTTGTGGTCTGAGAGACTGGTTGGTACAATTTCAATCTTTTTGAATTTACTAAGGCTCTTTTTGTGGCCTAGTGTATGATCTATTCTTGAAAATGTTCCATGTGCACTTGAGAAGAATGTGTATTCTGCTGCTTTTGGGTGTAGAGTTCTATAGATGTCTGTTAGGTCCATCTGTTCTATTGTGTTGTTTAGTGCCTGTGTCTCCTTACTTATTTTCTGTCTGGTTGATGTGTCCATCAGAGTGATTGGGGTGTTGAAGTCTCCTAGAATGAATGCATTGCATTCTTTTTCCCTTTTTAATTCTGTTAGTATTTGTTTCACAGGGTAGGGTTTGCCCGTTTGTGAGCCAGGTTTGCTCCTGTGTTGGGCGCATAGATATTTATAATGGTTATATCTTCTTGTTGGATTGACTCTTTTATCATTATGTAATGTCCTTCTTTGTCTCTTGTGACTTTCTTTGTTTTAAAGTCTATTTTGTCTGATACAAGTACTGCAACTCCTGCTTTTTTCTCCCTATTAGTTGCATGAAATATCTTTTTCCATCCATTCATTTTTAGTCTATGTATGTCTTTCGGTTTAAAGTGAGTCTCTTGTAGGCAGCGTATAGACGGGTCTTGTTTTTTTATCCATTCAGTGTCCCTATGTCTTTTGATTGGTGCATTCAGTCCATTTACATTTAGGGTGATTATCGATAGGTATGTACTTATTGGCATTGCAGGCTTTAAATTCGTGGTTACCAAAGGTTCAAGGTGAGCTTCCTTACCATCTAAGAGTCTAACTTAACTCACTTAATATGCTATTACAAACACAATCTAAAGGTTCTTTTTTTTTCTTCCTCCTTTTACTTCCTCCTCTATTCTTTATATTTTAGGTCTCATATTCTGTACTCTTTGTCTATCCCTTGATTGACTTTAGAGACAGTTATTTTAAATTATGCATTTGCTTAGTAATTAGCTGTTTTACGTTCTTTACTGTGGTTTTATTAACTCTGGTGACAGCTATTAATCCTCAGGAACACTTCCATCCCTCCAAAATACACTTTAGAGTAGGTTCGTGGGAGGTAAATTCTCTCAGCTTTTGCTTTTCTGGGAATTGTTTAATCCCTCCTTCAAATTTAAATGATAATCTTGCCAGATAAAGTATTCTTGGTTCAAGGCCCTTCTGCTTCATTGCATTAAATACATCATGCCATTCCCTTCTGGCCTGTAAGGTTACTGTTGAGAAGTCTGATGATAGCCTGATGGGCTTTCCTTTGTATGTGATCTTATTTCTCTCTGGCTGCTTTTAATAGTCTGTCCTTATCCTTGATTTTTGCCATTTTAATTACTATATGTCTTGGTGTTGTCTTCCTTGGGTCCTTTGTGTTGGGAGATCTGTGCATCTCCATGGCCTGAGAGACTATCTCCTTCCACAGACTGGGGAAGTTTTCAGCAATCACCTCCTCAAAGACACTTTCTATCCCTTTTTCTCTCTCTTCTTCTTCTGGTTCCCCTATAATGCGAATATTGTTCGGTTTGGATTGGTCACACAGTTCTCTCAATATTCTTTCATTCTTAGAGATTCTTTTTTCTCTCTCTGCCTCAGCTTCTTTGTATTCCTCTTCTCTAGTTTCTATTTCATTTATTGTCTCCTCCACCATGTCCAATCTGCTTTTAATACCATCCATTGTGCTTTTCAATGATTGGATCTCTGACCGGAATTCATTCCTGAGTTCTTGAATATCTTTCTGTACCTCCATGAGCATGTTAATGATTTTTATTTTGAACTCCCTTTCAGGAAGAGTCATGAGGTGGATGTCATTTAAATCTTTTCAGGAGTGGTATTAATAATTTTACTCTGGACCAGATTCCTTTGGTATTTCATATTTGTATATGGTGCCCTCTAGTGCCCAGAAGCTCTACTCCCTGGAGCTGCTCAGCCCCTGAAGCAACGTGGGGGGTCATAGGGGAGTGGTATTGGGGCCTGTGGGGAGGAAAGAGCTGTTTCCTGCTACCTGGCTACTATGCCTGTCTCCACTGCCTGAACCAGTGGGCTGAGCACACAGTTATAAGCCTCTATGCTTTGCGTTTGTAGTTGCTGTAGACAGGTCTTCCCTCTGGCTGGACTAACACCAGGGTAGGGTTTGCCGGTTTGCAAGCCAGGTAGGGCTGGCTGGAAGAAAGGCACAGTAGGCTGCATATCACGGAGGGGGTTCTTGGAGCTGTGTAGCCAGCCAGGGAGCTGGAGCACCTGAAGATCGTCTAAGGAGGAATATTTCTTTTTCCTCCTTAAATATGAGAGTCTATATGGCAAAGTTCCCAATCTGCTGGCCAGAGTGCACCCAGACAATTTTGTCTACCTGTCCTCTCTCCTGAGCAGTAAGCTCTGTGCAATCCTTGCCCCTTTAGCAGCTCTCTTGCTAAGGGCTTCCTTGATAGGAAGTCTCTCAGACTGCCCGCCTTTCTTTTGTCCCAGAGCAGCGGATACAGATTCTTGCTTTCCACAAGCGGCTGGAATCTCAGTCTCTCCAGGAATTCTGCCTGTCTTAGCTTTCCAACCCCATAATCACGAGGGTATCATGCAAGCCCCATGAACTGTAGGTTTGTGCTCCCAGAGCAGATCTCAGAGTTAGGTATTCAGCAGTCCCAGGCCTTCACTCCCTCCCTGTTCAGTTTCTCTTCCTCCCACCCGTGAGCTGGGGTGGGAGAAGGGCTTAGGTCCCGCTGGTTCACAGCTTTAGTACATTACCCTGTTCTGTGAAGTCTGCTCTTTTCTCCAGGTGTGTGCAGTCTGGCACAGTCCTCTTTCCTGTTGCTCTTTCAGGATTAGTTGTATTATATTTTCGTATTATATGTGGTTTAAGGTGGAAGCCTGTGTTTCACCTCTCACACCACCATCTTTAATCTCAGGACCAATGACTTTTATTTATTTGGTTGGTTAGTTTTTCTCTATTATGGTTTTATCATCCTTCTTGATAGGCTGTTTTTACTTTATGAGCACAATAAATCTGTCAGTCCTGTTTACGTCTCTTGTTTGCTGCCTTCTTGTTTGTTTTTAGATAGTTTAGAATAAGACTTGGAACTCCTTCTTATTAAACATGGAGGGCTGAATATTGACATTTCACTGGTCTCATCTGCCCTGTGGCTTTATTATTTCTATAACTTTCTTGCTTTCTTGTTTTCTAATTCTCTTAAGAGGTTTTTTTCTTTTGTTATACGTTTGAAAATCTCCATTTGTGTATGCACAAATGTGTTTGTATGCTTAATTAAGGGTGGTATGGTATATAAAAATACATAAAGGGACTCATTAAAAATAAATTAAGAAATGTTTTGGTTCAGCCTAACCGTAGCAACCCCGGCGAATCACTACTTCCTAATGCTATTGTTGAAATTCGTTATCTTCCTAGTATGCCCTTTCCTCTTTAAACCCTTTAAACCACCTGTCATTTAAGATTTAAGTGGCTTCTCCCTGAGAAACTTTTCATTCCCTTTCCCCCTGATATTTCCTCTTTGTTCCCTTGTGCTCGTAGTTTAGGAATTTGTCTCTATTTTAGTGATTATTTTATTTCTGTGTTTATTTAGGTCAGTCTCTAGAAGGAGATTGTAAGTCCCTGGACAGCAGAGAAGAGGTTAAAATGTCTGTCCCTCTTGTCAGTATAGTAAAGTGGCAATTTTGTAAATGTTTGAATTAACAACAAAAGAAAACAACCCAGTAAGTGTAAGTTGCCCAATGCATAAATCCAGACTCTTGATGGAAGACTTGCTGTTAAACAAAGACTTGATGAGTATTTCCTAGGCTCTGTGCTAATTTCTTGTCACAAAAATGGGGAGAAAATTCAGAAGTGATTTTCATCAAGGATAGATATTTGAGAGCCTTAAGATTTGACTATAACACCAAATAAAATTTCACTGGTAACATTGTGTAAAAGAAGTTATAGCTGGAGATAAATGGAATTTTCATACTTAGTACCGTAATATGAAATATGCCTTTCTGTGCAAAATAAATATTGTTGCAGGTAATGTTATTGTATAGAAGAAAATAAAAGCTTGTATTCAGAGTTGCTTGGTTTGAGTCTCTATTCCAACACTTAAAAGTTGTGTGACCTGGAGAAAAAAATCACCTATTCTCATGTTTATCTTGGTTTTCCCATCTGCAAAATAAGGAAAATGATTCTGTACATAGGACTGTTGTAAGGATTAAATGAAATCATACACATACACACAACTTGTATATACATACGTACATACACATACACATACACATATATCCACAAACTTGTATGAATCATATTGCACTCTACAAATGTAAACTTTTATTATTACTCTATGATATTCTGATTTTGTTTTAAATTATCAAACTTGGCTATGATTGCATTTTGTCCTAATAGCTTTGTGGATTCAGTGCTCATTGATCTCAAAAAATCAATTCAGGGCACATGGCTGCCTCAAATCAAGGACAGTGTTTGATTTAACCCATAGCTCTGGCTGAGATTTAGACTTAATGTAAGTGGAGGAAGCTGAATAGGGCTATGGAAACAAATTCTAAAAGCACTTCAGAGGTAGAATAAAACACCAAGAAAAACAGAGGCTCACCAATGAAATATGTGCAAATAATAAGTAACTTTGCCCTACTTCTTGCTGGAAGATGTGTGAAACAGTACCATGTACAGAGAAGGGATTCACCTGTGACATTTTTTTTGAAGTTCACAGGCATTTTAATTCAACCTTGAGTCACAGAGTAAACACACTGCAAGAATATATATACAGTTTGCATCAAATAAGCTGTATCAGCATTGTGGTTTGGGAAGACCTACTCCTGCCAGATGGAAGTCAGCCATGAATATGAAGGTATGGGTTTCCAGGAAACAGGACAAAGACTACACAGATGCTAGCATCATGCTGCTAATGAATGCATGGAGCAAGAGTTGAAGATTAATCTGAGAGGCAATGAAGAGAAATATACAGAGCATGAAAGGTAAGATACAGAAATCAATTTCATAAAAAGCAACTAAAAAGAACAGGCTGGAGTCATCATATGGACGGGTAACTGGTGAATGTCCAACATCTACCTTTCTAGATCAGGGACATCTCTCTTCTGTTCTTTTTTCCTTTTATATTTTCATACGGCCTTTATAATTTCTTAGAAAATCCTCTTTGGAAATTGACAAGCCATGATTATTAATTCAATTTCACTGATGAAGAAATTTAAAATGTCTAGAGTTTAAATTATTTTTGAAGTCTTTAAAAACTTCTTATTGGCAAAGCCAACATAACTGTCTCTGCCTTTATACCTGCGTGTTGTCTGCCTCCTCACATAATGGTTTTTGGGGATTTTCTGTTTGTTTGTTTGTTCGTTTGTTTTTACTTTTTTTTTGTATTCTTTCCTTTGCATTTCCATTGAATTTTCTCTTGACTATTCCCGGCTCCCCATCCAACATTCCAGCTTCCCCTCGGATCTGCTCAGCCCTGCCTGTAATGGCCTCCTGTAGATTCCACTCCAATAATAGCTACAACATTTCCCAAAAGACACACAAATCTCAGTGAACTATCCCACAGCAGCTAAAGTGTTTAGAAAGCCAAATTGGTGAACACATTGATTTACAAGGGAAAAATGCTCTGCTGACTCATAACACTTGGCCTGTGAATTGGGGGCCTTCTCTCTGAGAAATGAAACAATTTTTACAGTTCAGAGGCTGACACATCTTTCTCAGAAGTTACTGGAACATGAAGAGGAGGCCATTATCTATAGTCATATTGTCATAACCTTGTTTTTCACTTAGGATAAGTTTCTGAACCTCTGTTATTATTCCCACCAGAGTTGTATGTCAAGGATTTCAACACTGAACTGACATGTATATTAGGGAAGGATAAGAAACTTTAGACATGGTTCTTGTTAAGAAGAGGATAGAAATACCTCTGATTTAAAACAAGATTGTAAAATACTATGAATACAGTGAGTAAAATTCTCAAAAATATGTTTACCATCAAAGAAGCACAGATTAAAACAAAGCGTACAGGGAATTATTTGGCTAGAAAATGAGCAAGAATTAAAAACAATCTCAATGTGAATGAAGATGTAGATTATAAGAAATGGTCACCAGTTGTTTCTAGCAGAAAATAAATATATTTAAATGATATTAGACTATCCAGCTTTAAATTCTGATACATTCTACAACATGGATGAACCTTGAAAATATTATGCTAAGTGAAACAATCCAACTACATGAAAGAAAAAAAAGACTGTATAATCCCACTTATTTTAAGGGTAGTCATACCTTGGAGATAATTCAGGCTTGGTTCCAGACCCCTCCAATAAGGGAAACCCCACAATAAAGAGAGTAAAATGAATTTTTTGGTTTCCTAGTGCATACAAAAGTTGTGCTTACACTATAGTGTAGTCCATTAGCAGTGCAATAGCATATGTCTAAAAAAAAGTACATACCTTCAAGCACTTTATTGCTAAAAAAATGCCAATCATCATCTGAGATTTCAGTGAATTGTAATCTTTTGCTGGTAGAGGGTCTTGCTTCAATGTTGATAGCTGCTGACTGGCCAGAGAGTTGGTGGCTAAAGATGGAGTTGGCTGTGGCAATTTCTTAAAATAAAACAACAGTGAAAAATAAAACAACAGTGAAGTTTGCTGCTTCAATGGACTTTTCTTTTGATGAATGATTTCTCTGTATCATGCAATGCTGTTCATTAGCATTTTACCCATATCAGAACTTCTTTTAAAATTGGAGTCGCTCCTCTCAAACTCTATTGCTGCTTTATCAATTAAGTTTGTGTAACATGCTAAATCCTTTGTGGTCATTTCAACAGTCTTCACAGCGTCTTCACCAGGAGTAGTTTCCACTTCAAGAAACCACATTCTTTGCACATTCATAAGAAGCAACTACTCATCCTCTAATGTTTCATCCTGAGACTGCAGCAATTCAGTCACATCTTTAGGCTCCACTTCTAATTCTAGTTTTCTCACTATTTCCACCACATCTGCAGTTATTTCTTCTTCTGAAGTCTTAAAACTCTTCCAAGTCATCCATGAGGGTTGGAATTAACTTGTTCCAAACTCCTGTTAATATTGACCTTTTGACTTCTTCCCATGAATCACAAATATGCTTAATGGCATCTAGAATGATGAATACTTTCCAGAAAAATTTCAATGGACTTTTCCTACATTCATCAGAGGAATCGTTATCTATGGTAGATATAACCTTACTGTAACTCTGGGGGGAAATTTCAGGGCAAAATACCTTTGAAATGGAAATCAGTCAAAGGGAAAAATAAAGTGGGAGAAACCCATTTATTTCTTACAAGCAGTCGTCCACTTCTACTCTCCCGTGTCTCTAGCGACCCAGCTTCAGAAGAAGGGACCCCGCTCAACCTCTCTGGTCCAGATAATGCTCTGCTGGCCCTTATAATTATCTATTGATATGGAGATGGACTACTTCTCTCCACCCCATGGAAACACCTATTGATATGGAGATGCACTAAGGCCAGGAGAGAGATTCTGGAAATATTTCAATTTTAACCACACTTACAAAATGTATTTCTTAAACAAGAATACTTGAAAATTGATATAAATTTTTGATCCAAGGACTGCAGAATGGATGATGTGTTAACATACATGAAAACAACATTCATGGCTATCAGAGATGAATTGAAAACCTCCCTCAGAGCTTTAGGATGACCAGATGCGTTGTTGATAAGCAGTAATACTGTGAAAGTGATCTTTATTTTTTCTAAGCAGTAGTTCTCAAAGTGGGCTTACAATATTCAGTAAATCATATTGTCAACATATGTGCTATCATATCACCCAGGCTCTGTTGTTGTTCCATTTAGAAAGCACAGATGGAGTAGATTTGGCATAATTCTCAAGAACCCTTGGGTTTGGGGAATGATAAATGAGCATTGGCTTCAGCTTAAAATCACCAGCTGCATTAGCCCCTGACAAGAGAGTCAGCCTGTTCTTTGAGTCTTTGAAGCCAGACATTGACTTCTCTCTACCTATGAAAGTCCTATCTGGCTTCATCTTGCAATAGAAGGCTGTTTCATCTACATTGAAAATCTGTTGTTTAGTGTAGCGTCTTCCATGAATTACCTTAGCTAGATTTTCTGGATGACTTGATGCAGCTTCCACATTGGCATTTGCTGCTTCACCTGCACTTCTCTGTTATGGACATGGCTTCGTTCCTTCTACCTCATGGACCAACCTCTGCCTGCTTCCAACTTTCCTTCTGCAGCTTCCTCCCCTTCAGCTTTTATAGAACTGAAGAGAGTTTGGGCCTTGCTCTGGATTAGGTTTTGGCTTCAGGGAATCTTGTGGACGGTTTGACGTTCCATCCAGACCACTCAGATTTTCTCCATATCAGTAATAATAAGGCTGTTTCACTTTCGTATCATTTGTGGATTTACTGGAGTAGCACTTTTAATTTCCTCCAAGCACTTTTCCTTTGCTTCACAATTTGGCAAACAGTTTGGGGCAAGAGGCCTAGCTTTTGGCCTATCTCTGCTTTCATTAAGTTAATAATTTCTAGCTTTTGACTAAAAGTGAGAGAAGTGTGACTCTTCCTTCATTTGAACACATAGGGGCCATTATTGGATTATTAATTGGATTATTAATAGCTGTGTCTCAGGTAATAGGGAGGCCTGAAGAGAGGGAGAGAGATGGGGGAGTGGCTGGTCAGTGGAGCAGTCAGAGCATGACAGTTATTAAGTTTGCCGTCTTACATGGTGCAGTTCATAAAATCTTACATTTGCCCCAAGAGTAACATCAAAGATGTCCAATCATAGACAGTCATAACAAATATAATAATAATGAAAAAGTTTGAAATGCTTTGAGAATTACCAAAATGTGACACAGAGACACAAAGTGAGCAAATGTTGTTGGAAAAAATGGTGTCAACAGACTTGCTCAAGCAGTTGTCACAGACCTTTCAATTTGTAAAAAACGTATTATTTGCAAAGCATAAATTTAAAGCACACTTTATTAAAATGAGGTAGGCCTGTACATACAAAAGGCAAATTCATATGGGCAGAAGGTAGATTAGGGGTTGTCGGGGTTGGGGAAAGGAGTAATGGGCAGTTATTTAATGGGTACAGAGTTTCTGTTCAGGCTAACTAACAAGTTCTGAAAACGGATAGTAGTGATGATGGCACAGTGTTATTAATATACTTAATGCCACAGAATTGTAAACTTGAAATTGGTTTAAAGGTAAGTCTTTTGTAATTACATTAAAAAAAAAAGATAACCAGATTTTTTCCCAGATTTTAAAAGAGGTGAAAGACCTTAGTAGATATCCTTCCAAAGAAGACATACATATGGCCAACAGACACATGAAAAGGTGTTCAACATCACTAATTATTAGGGAAATGCAAATCAAAGCTATAGTGAGACATCACCTCACACCTGTTAGAATGGCTATTATAAAGAACAGAGATAATGAGAGTTGGCAAGGATGTGGAGAAAGGGGAACCCATGTGTATTGTTGGTAGGAATGTAAATTGATGCAGCCACAATAGAAAATAGTATGGAGATCCCTCAAAAAATTACAAATAAGACTATCATACAATCCCCAAATCCCAGTTCTGGATATCTACCCAAAAGAATTGAAATCAGGATCTTGAAGAGATATCTTCAATCCCACATTCATTACAACCCTATTCACAATTCTCAAAATATGGAAACAAGGTAAATGTCTACCATTGGACTAATGGATTTTTAAAAATGTGGTATATACATACAATGGAATATCAGTCAGTCTTAAAAAAGGAAGGAAATCCTGTTATATACAACCACATGGTTAAACCTGGAGAACACTATGTTAAGTGAAATAAGCCAATCACAGAAGGACAAATATCACTTGATTCCATTTATATGAGGTATCTAAGACAGTCAAACTCATTGAAGCAAAGTATAGATTGGTGGTTGACGGGCTGGGAAGGGGAAATGAGAAGTGTTAATCAACAGGCATAAACTATCAATTATGCAAGATGACTATGATCTAGAGATGGTATGTACAACATTGTGCCCATAGATAAGAGGATTGTAGGATTGTACACTTAAAAATCTGTAAAGAGGGTAGATTTCACCAATATGCTAGTGTACTAAAGTTCTTTAGCTCAAGAGATGGATTTTACCATCAAAAATATAAAATATGAGAATATTATGTGCCAAGATAGAACTTTTAAAACAAAAAGGTGGTAAACCAACTGAAAAATAGCAATGTAACCCCTATGAAATATTGTGTTTATGAAAGACTGGAAGGAGAGCACTCCGGTGGCTGAAGAAGGATGCACTTTTAAAAAATAGTTACTTTTAGAAATACTAATAAAGTTTAGACAGAATTTACTTTGTTAATTTAAACTGAAAAGTAAAATTCTGGAAACAAAAGGCAAAAACAATTCATTGGCAGGCCTTTAGAATACTCATGTGAGTTAGGAAAAGGAGAATGTTAATAAGAAAATGGAAGAAACAATTATAAACTGCCTCAAAAGTAGCAAAAAGGAGGGATGACAGGACAGAGCATAGTCAAAAATGTGGAAGATAAACTTAGGGAATTCCCCAGAAATACTAAGGAGATAGGCAAGCAAAAGTGAGAGATAACATGATACACGAGAAGATCGGATACCAAAGATCTGGAGCAGATAATTGGTACTCTTAAAAAGGAGAGAAAGATAAATGAAAGAGAATATATAGAGAGAAAGACAGGGAAAAGGTTCACAGTGATGGAAGTCCTGTGAAGTATAGTGGTTAATTCTATCTAAACCTGTATCGAATATTTGAAATATTTGATATCTACCCGCCTTGTAGTAGCTATCTATTGCAGCATAACAAATTTCCCCAACGCATAGCAGCTTAAAAGAATATGTATTGACTATCTCACAGTTCCTGTGTTTGTGGAATCTGCGCAAAACTTAGAGTCTTCTTCAGTTTCTCTCACACAGCTTCACTCTCCCATGTCCACTGGGATAGGAGCTGCTCCCAAACTCATTATTGCTGGCAGAATTAGTTCCTGAAGGGACCTTGGACTGAAGGGCTTAGTTCCTCACGGGCTGTTGGCCAGAGGCCACCCTCAATTCCTTACCGCATAAGTGTCATTATTACCAACTTAAATAATAACATAACTCTACCCTTTCCATAATTTCTGATTGCAACTAAAACTTGCTTTCTTTCTCATGCATACTTTGGTATTTCATACAAAGTTAAAGGTATTCCCAAAATTCATACAAGCAGTAACTTGGTGAAGTGCTGAGAAGTATTCTGAGAAATCCTGTGGCCTTCCAGTTGTAGAGTACCTGCTAAAGACCGTAATGTAATCTTTTCTTAAGTAAGAAGGTGGAAATAACTAATTATAAAAATAGGCTTTGGTGGCATACCTGAGATGGTTAAATATCATGTCTCTGGAATTCCCTTAAAGGTAGTAAATTGCAGATCTAGTTTGGAAAGAGGTCTGTGAATTCAAAGCCTGCTTTAAGCCATCTAAATTTGCTTTACAATTCAGCTCAATGGGAAACTGTAGGAAACAAAATCTTGAGGTAAGAGAATGGTTTTCCTTTGTCCTCGAGGCATCTGTCTCCATAAGGAGCCCGTGTTTTCTCTGCCTCAGGAAAATAGTGCTGTGATTTCAGAATCTACAGGAATGTTCAGATGCCACTTCCGGAGGACATGTTTTTTTTCTAGCTTAGGTGATATAGGTGGTTCATTGAAAATTCATGGCTTCAATATTTCCATTTCATCATTATTAAAAAGAATGAGACAGGGACAGGAATTAAAACACAGAGACAAACAAAAACACGGCAAAGATTCATAGACCCATTACAAATAAGATTGGCCTTACTCGAAATACGGATTTATTTTGAGTTAGGGCAGGGTCTTCTGAAACCCCACACTGCAGATAGAGCTATACTTCCTAATGTGTTCTTGAGTCAACTCCCACATAGAAAGAAAGACTGCTATGATGAGAGTGATTTGATACATCACTTTGGGTTTGCTGGGCATTGATCTTTACCTTTCAGGGTAGAGTGAATTATCTAGAAACTCACACTGCAAAGGTTAACGAACTTCTTGTGGGCAAAGTCCCTCACGGAGAGGAAGACTTACAGGGGCTAGGTGCTAAAAATGGGGAAAGCAGGCCAAGTATTAAAAAACATATTGATAATAATGGAATGGAATGCCAGTGCCCTGATAATGAAGCCAGCTACTTTACTTGTTAGGATGACGTTGTTTGTTGCAAGTAAAGAGAAAATCCAACTCAAAATAGCTTAAATAGTAAGGAAATTTTATTGATCATATAGTAAGTCTCAAGAAAATGTGAGGTGACTCCAGCAGTGATCAGTCTACCATTTCAATGATTTCATTAAAAGAACAATTTTTATTCTTTCCATCTTTCTACTCCTTATTCAGCCCATCAGTCTTGCCCTCAGATTTACAACATGGTTGCAACAATACCAGTTAGAATATCCAGATGCCAATATCCTGAAAAAGGACAAGGTCTTCTATCTTTCCTAGAAATTACCCAATATATATCCTCTGTTGCCTCATTGCCAAAAAAAAAAAAACCAAAGAGGTGGGGTGTGCGGGGTGTTATAAACTCAGCTCCAAAATAACTACTGGTAAGGGAAATAGGATTATTTTGATTGATTTAGGGTGACTGAGATTTATCTGTGAGGTAGAGTTAGGATTGTATTTTCTAAAATATGGACAGCTGAACAAAACCGGGGTTCTGAAAGCAAGGAAGAATGTGGGGGTTTTTTTTGGTAGGCAGCCAAAAATGCTTGCTCCATTACCAGTCAACTAAGCTGACGGTGGCTATGAGCAATGTGATTCTAGGGTTGACACACCAGTTGATTACTTTTAAAAAGCTGGAAATCTGGATGTTTATGCAAGATGTCCCAATTTTTAAATATTGGCGATAAATTCAAAACATTTAAAAATACTTTGTGGCCAAAATCATTCAGGCCAAGTAAAATAAATCTGCAGTCCAGTAATGTCCTCCAGGCCACCAGTCAACAACCTCTGGTTTATGTTATGATTTATTCAACTAAAACTTTCTCTACTTGGAAAGCAAAGTTCACTTTAACTTTGCCAGTAACTGAATTATACAGATGTCTATGAAAAAATATATAATTAGCAAAAGTTTCATTCAAATACTAAATGACAGAAGAATCGTGGAAGATAATGTAGGAAAGAGATATGTATACCAAAGAACGTTTATATAATCTTCTCCTTAACCGAGGGTTCTAATTTGACAGGTTAATGGTTAAAATAACCAAGAAGGAGCTAGTCAGCTAATGACGAATGTAAAAATTTTTTCCCATCCTTCCGTTTCCTGTGACTTCTTATTTTTGTTTTCATTAAAGGGTAAATTAATTCCTACCAAAATGAAAAAAAAATCAAGGTGTTCACAACATTTGAACAAACATTTGTTACCATTACAGTAAAAAAAAGGGAGTGGGGCATGGCTAGGAAAATCATCTAATTAGGGATTTCAGTTCTACAGCTGTTTCTTTAGAATCATCTTCCTGCCCATGAGTATGGAGAATAGAAACTTTAAATTCATAGATTCTCAAAAGTATGTCTCTCCTGGAAAATTATGTTTAATTTCTTCAAAGTGTAACGTGAATCAAAAAATGTTAACCTCCTTAGGTATCAAGAGCAAACAATAGTGAGAAAGTAAGTGTGTTTCTCATCCATCCAGACTGTCCAGTCTTCCAGGTTGATCATTTACCCACCAATCCTTGCTCAGCCATTGCTTCAGACATTTGGGTTGGAGCCCTAAAATGATAAACTTTTGATGATAAACTTTTCCAAAAAATTTAGATGCCCTATAAATTCGAACTGTTAAGAAATCAAAATCAAGTCTCTCTAGTCACAGTTCGTATTTTAGAGGTTATTTGCTAGATCATGGGGAAGAAGCAGCACTATGGGAGGGTAGAGAAAGGTGAGAAAATCGCCCTGGGATCCAAATATCCATCTGTTTATTAGGGTGCAGGCTCAGAAGAAGAGTTAGGAGATACAGAGTACTTCCCACCATCTCTGAGGAATATTTCTGAGAAAATGAAAAATTTGGGGATGATTACCACTTTCTAGCTAAGACCCTTCCGTCTGCCTCATCTTGGTAATTGGACAAAATGACAACGAAGACGTATGTTAGTGCCCATCCTGCAGTCACACAGAACTTGATGAACGTCTTCAAGGAAGACCTGGGCAGCCTTCTCTCCTCGATGTTAGGAGTGCGCTACATTATTATAATAGTTCGGCTTTTGCCTCTTACCTCTGGTGCAGAAATTGGCTTATCCATAAAAACAGTAGAGGGAAGTGTATTTGTGTCTTGATGCTGTAGGGACCGAAATAATAATTGGTCATTAGGAGTGTTAAGCATTTCCCATCTTAGCTACACTTATTTCCTTATTTAAATCATGCCTTGCCTTCTCATCGCTCATTTAGATTCTACCCAAATCTCAGGGTCTAGTTCAAATTCCAACTATGTAGTCAATGGATATTCCTCCCACTTTAACGACTGTGACCCCCTTCTCTTCCCCCTGACCATATTCTTATTGTTTGTATCACCCACTTTGGCACAAATAATATGTGAAGAATTCAGTGGTCTGTAGGTATATGACTTGCTTTCCCACCCAAAATGTAAACAGTCCTAAAAAATGGTCTTAAATGTTAATTCCTTCTTATTTACTGACCACAAAGTCCCAAGTATGAGAGTAAGAGAAAACATGCTCAGTAACTGAGTGGATGAACTCCACCTTTTACTTCATGAGCACCTGCCGTTTATTCCAGGTTTGCCTCTATGTGGTCTATTTTTCATACCCTACCTCCTACAGAAGGCTCTCACTAATTCAGGTCTTTCTAGCTATAATAAATAAGAAAGTAAAATATAATTTGAAAGAAAATTTCATATCCTTTAAAATGAGCATCTAGAAGCTATCCTTTGAAGGAGATGGTTTTACCTCCTACAGCAGAACTATTATTTCTTGACAATTATACAACCATAGAACTATTTTTTAATAATAAAAAATTAATACCCATACTATTTATAGATAGTAAATAGGTATTGCTTTCTTAGATATACCTCTGTGCTATGATATCTCTGGAAAGTCTGGGGAATACATACCTGATAAAGAACTCATAGATTTAGAGACACTATTCATATGGGGCATAAGAGATATTTTAAAAATCACCAGTGACCATCTGATACTTACAAGGAAAGAAGACGATACAAATGTAGGAATCGGTGGTGGTGGAAAATCTGGCTTCGTATTTAGCTAGTAAGAAGGTAAAACATTTTAATTCAAAGGTGGGGCCTTGAAAACAAGTGTGCTTAAGGAAAGGCTTAAATCATTTTCAGAAATGGAGAATTTATGACCCTACTCCTGAGAATAAACCTGAAAGTTCAATTGCTTTCATTTAGAGGTAGATGTAAAATTCAGGAATAAATCTAATGCCAGCAGACAAAGAATGGAGATGGTGCTCTTTGAAGTAGATTGATACCTTTCCGGTAATGGGTTTTCAGCTTTTCAGACCTGGTAATTCCAGTGTAGGGGTAAATCAAGGAGTATAATTGGAGAGGTGCACATTCTCACATTTTGGATTTTCAAAGAATTTTTGCAGGCAAATCTATATTTTATATTAACATTCACACAGATTCCAACCTTCTTCTGTGGAAATAACTGGGCATCGTGGATAATGTCTGTCACCAGTATTTCCTTGAGGATACATTGGAAGCGGGGTTTCAAAGTTGCTAACTCACAAAAGAATCTGGAGGCTCATTGCCCTCTGCTGGCAGATCAGGTACAGGAAGATTCATCTGATTCATCTAAGAAGAAAAAATAAAAATCGTTAAATGAAACTATCCATTTCCAAGTTCAGCTTCCAAAGAAGCGGTCCTTCGGAGACAAGGGAGAGCAGCAGTGAGTGACCCCGAGAGAGTGGACGGGCTAGCACAGGGCTGCTGCATTCTGCTGCGTCCAGACCCAGTAGAAGGACTGGTGGTTTCCACCAAAACCTTAATGGAAGGTTGTACATATTCTGTATGTATTACATGTCTTTGGTGGGAAACGGGGAATGAGGAATCCACCAGAGTCAGAGCGAGAGAGCATCTGGCATTTGCCTTCCTTGTCCTCTTTACTCTCTTTGCATTTGTGGACCCCAGCAAAGCAGCCTCTCCAGTTTAGGGAGACTCTTGTGCATTTAACAAAAGACAAAGGAGAAATTTCTGAATGTGTAGTTATAGAGCCCCTGATCCTTCCTGCATACTAACTAGAGGGCCGGATTTGTAAAATGCTGCTGAGAGGAAATGATGGGTGGTCCGGACAGGAGCATGGGAAGATCACAAACCAGGGCCCATGGCAAGCCCAGCGCAGACTATGGTTCACCTCCTGGGGTTGAACAGCCTTCACTGTCGGTGGTACCCTCTTCTGTTTGCGTGGCCTGATGCCCGTGGTAGACAGCGGCCTGTGATGTGGAAGAATATCATAAAAATTGCCTTAGCAGTTCCTTCATCATGCAAGAGAAACTCAAGAGATCTTTGCCAATGGCCTTTGCCATTGTGTCACCCTTGGTCATCGAGCAGGTTTTCATCTGCTCCCTAGGATAGTCTTCAGGTTTCCTTGCTCTGTAATTCATCATCACCACCACTGAGTTTCCTTTTGATTCTTTACAGAGTCCTAACGCCTAATCATGATGGCGTTGAATACAACTTTTATCTAAATGATGTCTTTTAGTTAATTATTTATTTTATTCATTCAACATTTATTAAAAGCCTGTTATGGGTAGGTAACTCAGTCTTTACAAAATTCTATAAAGACCCTGTAGTGTCAAAAACATGTCTGAAAGACTGACCAATGTAGATGCAAACCAAGACCCCATCACTTTCTTTGCAAGACTTGGGATGTGTTTACTAACTCTTCTGGGCTTCAGTGTCCACATCGGTAAAAATGTGAAGTGCCTGAGCCTGTGGGGCCTTTTCATCGATGAAATGGAAACAATGGTTGCTACCTCATGAAGTTCTTGTGAGGATTAAATGAGATAATATATGGAAAATGACTTAGCCTAGGATAATGGCCATAAAGGTTAGATATTATATTCTTAGGAGTACAAAAGTCTTTAACAATGAGAGTTAGTATTACTTCTATCAATTATAAATATGATGATGAACAACAGGCACGATACTTGCTGGAAAGGATTTCCCAGTAAAAGAAGAATGTAACTGTACTTATTTCTGAGAATTTGAAATAAACCAAAGTTAAACTTGAGAATTTGGGTCACATCTCTGAATTAAAAGTAAATTGGTGGCCCAAAAGTACCCAAAGCAAGAGAAAAGCCTACCTCTGGACTTTCTTCTGCTTTCCTCTGGTGCTTTGATGTCGGCTTACTGTAGCGACCACTATGAGGACGATGGCCACCGGGAAGAGCACCCCAACCACGATGGAGAAGTCTGGCACAGAGAGAGCCGGGCTAGTGAGGACGTGAGAGATTCACAGGTTCATCACACTGGTCCCCGCTTCTTTAGTTATCACGAATTCCACCCCCTTTCTCTGACAGACATGCATTCCCCGGAAGAATCTCATAGCCAGTAACACGAAAACGTATTTGGATCGTGATTATTGGAATGTTATTTAGATAAGGAAATAAAGGGAATTCCATGTGAAATACGAAATATGTAAAGCATCATACCACTGAAAATTCTCAGAATGATGTTTGTAATCACTGGAAAGTGATGGGCTGGGAAATCAGAATACGAAGTAAAGAGGATGGCGGAAGAAGAGTGAAGCATGATTAAAATTCGGCCTTGGGATCAAAGAGGGAAAAATAAACTGAAGCCTTGAAATCATGTTCCTGTCAGTAGCAAATAAGTTGCTGAGATGTGAATAAGAGAATTGATAAGAGATATAAGTGAGTGTCCTGCTGTTGTTTTGGCTCGTTATTGAAGTTATTACGGCCACGAATTACATGATCTTGTGAATTACGGAATGCTTCCAACAAATTTTCTGGGGCTCCCTGGTGTTTTCTGTTTTACCTACTAATTAATCTAAGTAATGTATAGAACTTCAGTCTCTTGCTATCTCAAATATCCATTTCTTTTGTAATAATCCAAAACCACAGAGACAAGGAGGTACAAGTTTGAAGAGAGAGGCAAACAGAGACTGCTCTCTTATTACAGAGATCAACACATCAAAAATAAGATTTTTCTTGTGTAAATGCAAGAAAAATTCACAAGTGTGAACATGTCTACATTCAGACAGAGGTAGATGCATCAGAAGTAGAATTCCAGGCAAGATAATAACAATTTGGATATCTAATACTCTACACCCTCCATAAAAATGCCAACTCTAAAAATCAAAGGAAATAAAGTTCTCAGGCATTTGTTAGATATTGTATAGGTATGTTCAGAATGGGGGGAAAAATGTATTTGCGCTAATGTCAGTATTGTAACTATTTTCAGAAGAGGGACATGGTACCAGAGGAAATAAAGAGGAACTTGGCAGTCCTTCACAAACACCCCTAATTTGAAAGGATGTGGTCTGGAGGTAAAGTTGGGATATAAGACAGATGGAGAGCATCATAACAGGAAGTGGGTTTGCAGTTGAAGATGAAAATAATTGAAGAGAAAGTACAGCCCCTTCTCTTTCTGGTAATGGTGGTCTAGAAAATTGGACCAACTCTCCAAGAAAAAACAAATAATAAATTCTTGCTGAAGAAAAACATCTTTCTAAAAGGATGTAAATACTAAAACCATAGGAGGAAATTACTTTGGGAGATTAGTGAGAAGGGCAGGAACCCAGAAAGATAGAAAGGAAAATGAACCTAGATAAAAGTTAAAAAATGCAGAAAGGAATGAAAAGTCAATAAAGCAGAAGTGACCCTAATGTAAACCATGGACTTTGGGTTACAATGATGTGCCAGTGTAGGTCATTGGCTGTAACAATGTGCCACTCTGGCGGGAGATGTTGATAGTGGGGGAGGCTGTGCATATTGGGGGCAGGGGGGCATATAGGAAACCTCTGTACTTTCTGCTCAATTTGCTGTGAACCTAAAACTGCTCTAAAATGGTAATTTCTACTTTAAAAAAAGCAGAATTGCCTATGATGGCCACTAAAGGAATGTAAAATAAATGCAAAATCTCCAAATTAATGGAATGAAAAATAGAATGCTTAAAATCCTCAGTAAGTCCACAAGAAATCAAGAAAGTAGAGAAAAGACAGGACAAACAATATGATTACAGATTACACCCAAATAATCAGTAATTACATTTAACTTAAATGGACTAAGAACCCCTGTTTAAAAAAAAAAGTTTGTGTGACTAAAATTACATATTTGTGTGCTTTATAAAAATGAGACAGATATAAAACACATGTAAGACAGGTGAGGATTCAGAAAGGATGAAAGTATGGAAAAATGTGATACTCATGCAAAGGAGGCCCAAAATATGGTACAGCTACATTAGTCTCTAGGAACTATCAACTTTAAAAGGTAAGAAGGCTGGAGATACACAGAAGCACTTATAATGATTAAAGTGTCACTTCATGGGGAAGACATGACAATTCTACACTTTCATGGAGATAATGGTATGGCCTCAAAATATAAAAGGACTGATAGAACCAGAAGTAATAGCCAAACTCAAATAGTGAGGGGTTTTAACAGTCCTGGCTCAGTAATGATACAACAAACAAACAGGATATTAGTAGGGATTAATATATGTGCACACAATTCACAAACTTTGCATAGAAACATATGGAAAATACTGCACCTAACAGCTGTGGAATACATACATATTTTTTGTGTGCACAGTCAGAATACTTAAAAATATGGGCATATGCTGAGCCATAAAACAAGTCTGAACAAATATCAACATTTTCTAAACACTGTAGGTTCTCTGATCTTTATGTAATTATGCTGTGTTAATTTAACAAGAATTAGAAAATCTGCACATGCAAACATAAGAAATATATGTGTAAACATTTCAAGAGTCAAAGAAGAAAACAAGTGAAAAATAAAAAATAATTTGAACCAATGACAGTGAAAAACATCATTTACCATGTGATCTGCAACCAAAGAGGAAATTTTATAGATTTAAACATCCTCTGTTTTAAAAAGAAGGCTAAAAATTAACAAGCCAAACACCTCTTTCAAGAATTTTTTTTAAAGATGAAATAAAATTAAGGAAAGAGAGTGGAATAGTAGAAATGAAAGTGGAAATTGAAATAACAAATGTGAAAAAAAGAAAAATCATAAAGAATAATAAGAAGCTTAAAATTCTGTTTGGATGACAGAAAAAAAAAGACAGTGCTACCAATTTCATTGATATTAAAAAGATAAGTACTATGAGATATTTTAAGCCAAAATTTTAAGTTTAGATGGAGTAGGAAAATGTGTAAGAAAACATAACATACTAAAACTTACATAAGAAGAAATTAAAATCTTGAAGGGTCTTATAATTACTAAAGAAATTGAATCTTTAGTTTAAAATATTTCCCAGAACTCTAGGCCAACATGGCTTACTGAACAATTTGTACCAGATATTTAAGGAAAGAAGCTTCCATTTTCATACAAACTCTTCCAGAGAATATAAATAAACACTCTCCAATTAATTTTATGTACTAGAATAACCACGATAGTCAAACTGAGCAAGTACTACAGAAAAACTGTATGAGAAACTCATAGTTTACTATGAGAAAACTGCAGGCTAGTATCACTCATGAAAATAAAATAATAGCAAAGATAATCCATCAATATGGGTAAGAGAATTTTCATGTTGGGTTTATACAATGAATGAAAAGTTAGATAAATGTTCAAATATCAACCAATTTATTTTGCAATGCCAACAACGTAAAGGGGTAAAAAATTTTAACCAATAAATAAAGAAAAAATATTTGATACAATTATTAGCAAACTAGGAATGGAAGTGAGCTTCCTTAATCCAATGGAGACAATCTAAGTATGAACAGAATACCTTCAGATACAAGCCAAAACACTGAAGGTCTTTCCTTTGAGATTGGGAAAGAAACAAAGAGACTTGCATTCACTACTTCTATTCTGCACTGTGTAGAAGGTCTTCTACTCAGTGAAGGAAAACAAGTATAAGAAATCAAAATTGTAAAGATTAGAGATTGTGAAGAAGAAACAAAACTTATTTTTCTGAAGCAATGCAATTGAACATGTAGAAAATCTAAAAGAATCCACAGATAAACTACTAGAATGATGAAGAGAGATCAGCAGAGGTTCTGGATTAAAAAATAAATATGCAAAAATTAGTTGAATTTCTATATTCTTTAACAGTCGGAAATATTTTTCTTCAAAAGATACCATTTAAAATATACAACAAAAAGTTCTTAGAAACAAATGCATCAAAATTTATGCAAAATTTTAATGGTGAAAACCATTAAGTATTATTTGACAAAATTAAAGAAAAGTAAATAAATGGATAGATATTTCATATAAATTAGGAATTCAACACCATATATATGTTCATACTTCCAAGTAGATTTATGATGTAATTTATGCTTTATGCAGGTGTAATTATTTGTACTTATAGTTTTTTTGCCTTTGCATTATCAAAATCATCCATGTTCTTCTGTGTAGCTGGATTTCATTTATTTTTGCTGTTATGCAGAATAAGACAATATTGTAGTATATTGTTGCAATATATACACAGGCACATGTGTATATATATAAATATACATACACATATACACATATAGATAACTTTTTTTCCTTACGTCTGTTATGGAAATTTCAGGGCTTTGATTAAAAAGATTTCTATAAATATTGTCATTCAGATGTCATTATAATTTACATTTTATTTATATTCATATATAAAAAGACATATACTATAAATATGTATCACTAATGTTACATATCTATGTTTTTCTGTACATATTATATTTCACAAAAAATTGATTTTAACTAAAATTAGTAAGCCTGACAGCCATGCCGTGTATGACCACACTATAGAAAGGAATACTTAACCTTTTCGTGTGCCACAAATCACTTTGGAAATCTAATAAAGCCTATAAACCCCTTTTCTGAATGTTTTTAAATTCATGAATAAACTGCATAAGATTAAAATGGATGCTAATTATGTTGGAATACAATTATCAAAATATTATAAAGTAATTTGTGATATCCTTAAGTATGTGCTTATTAACTCCTTAAATTTTAAGATCTAACAGTGGATTAATGACCACCACAACTTCAAACTAGGGGTGTGTATATATGCTGTTTGAAGAGATATGTAACAATGGCAATGTGATGTAAAAATTTTTTGTAATTTCATTATATACATTTGTATATAATGTCCTTCTTTGTCTCTTGTGACTTTCTTTGTTTTGGAGTCTATTTTGTCTGATACAAGTGCTGCAACTCCTGCTTTTTTCTCCCTATTAGTTGCATGAAATATCTTTTTCCATCCCTTTCCCTTCACTTTTAGTTTGTGTATGTCCTGGGTTTAAAGTGAATCTCAGGTAGGCAGCATATAGATGGGCCTTCTTTTTTTATCCATTCAGTGACTCTATGTCTTTTGATTGGTGCATTCAGACCATTTACATTTAGGGTGATTATTGATAGGTATGTACTTATTGCCATTGCAGGCTTTAAATTCGTGGTTACCAAAGGTTCAAGGTTAACTTTCTTACTGTCTAAGAGTCTAACTTAACTCACTTAATATGCTATTACAAACACAGTCTAAAGGTTCTTTTTTTCTCCTCCTTTTTCTTTCTCCTCCATTCTTGATATATTAGGTATCATATTCTGTATTCTTTGTCTATCCCTTGATTGCCTTTGGGGATAGTTGATTTAATTTTGCATTTGCTTAGTAATTAACTGTTCTACTTTCTTTACTATGGTTTTATTACCTCTGGTGACAGCTATTAAACCTTAGGAACACTTCCATCTATAGCAGTCCCTCCAAAATACACTGTAGAGATGATTTGTGGGAAGTAAATTCTCTTAGCTTTTGCTGTGGTGTGTTGATTTACATTCTTGTAATTATGGAAAATTCTAAATTTTAATTAGAAGTTAATGAAAATAGAGATGTTATTTTTCTCATTCAAGTTTAGATTTAGAAGACTGGCTATCATGAAAACTATCCTCTGGAATCTGTTCTTTGGACAGGACACTTTCCTAAACTAGGGGACTTTTCCCAGCCCAGTGGAGGCTTTCCTTGATGGTTGAATCAGAAGTAGCACCAGATATAGACCCAAACTCTCCAACATAATATCCCCAAACAAAAAGAAACCCTTGTGGATAAAGACAAATCTTGATACAATGATTTCAACAAACACAACCAGTCATTCAGAGAAAATTTTCCCTTATCTGCACTGCAAACCACTCCAGCTGCCTCCTTGATCCCTTAAGATATAAATTCTTTGTAATATAATGTATTTTTGTATCATCAGTCCCCCAAGTTAAAGATTTCAAGAATTATTTTAACATCGTGTGTTAGAATTGATTCTACCTTATTATATGATAATAATTAAGAGGGAAAAGCATTAAAAGTATGAAAAAAATTAGGTATAAAATATGTAGGACTAGAATATACATGTAATATATGCTTTCAGGAAAAAAAAATTACAAAGACATCAAAATAAATTAAGGGTGCCATGTGCTTTGGACTCCCAAAATTAAAACACAGATGATAAAAAGCAATGTATGAAATTGAGAAAACAAGAAACTGGTATGGAATTGGTTTGAGAAACACAAAAATGTTACTGAAAATTTTGGGATGTCATTATAAATAATAAATAGGAGGGTTAATACTGCTAAAAATTCACTTTATGGTACAGAGAGATCTTGAAACACTTTCTCAAAAATCATAGGAAAAGGACAAGAAAAAAGATAACATGATGGACACACAGAGATTTCACACAGATAATTTATGTTTCCGAATCAGAGACAGAAAAGTGAGACAGAATCAATTTTAAAACCTGTAATAATAGAAACATTCCTTGAATTTCAAATAGAACAAAATCTTCAAGTTGAAAGACTTCACTGGCTAACAAACAAAATAACGGAAAGAGAACAACACCCAGGCAGAGCAAGATGAATAGTTTTCATTAAGTAGCAAGTCTAAAAGCATTTAAGGAAAAATAAAACTAATGATTTTAAAAGGTTTTATTTAACAACAGCAAAATCAGTACTGCCTCAGTTTTTAATCATTAAATATGTTTCACCTTCAATAGAGTCATGAATTTAAAACTGTGATTCAAAAAATCCAATCCAGTGCTACCTGCTATCCATGTGTTCTATTTAGCAAATCAGTAGATGAATCAAAATAAAGACTTGATGAAGAAGGAAATTATAGTTTTAAAGGACTTGGTTCACCATTTAAGCCATTAAAGGATTTTCTAATTGAAGTAGTTGATTATGTTTGTTGCATCCACCCACCCACTTACCCAAATCCTAGATGACAGATCTGCTAATAAATGTATATGCGGATTCATGTCTGCGTGATATACATATATATGTGTTATGTATAGCATTATTTATTTACTTATTTGAAAAGATCATACAGCACTAGAAAAAAATAATATTTTTAGATACTGCAGAATGATAAGAAGTAAAGGGATTTAGGTGAACAGAAGCAGTACATTATAGCTCCAAATATCAGAAGTAGACATTATTCTTTCTTGAGAAACCAACAGAAAATCTGGACTTGGCTCACTCAGGCCCATCTCCACCTGTATCTTCATGCCCAACCTTATGTATATAGAAAAAGAGAGGGTCATGCTTGAGAACAAAGCCCCAAGAACTGCTCTCTAGAAGCAATGGGGTATGCAAGAATCTGAGAAACAGAAAGGCTAATGGCAGATACCACACCAGATCAGACAGAGGTGGGAAAATTAAGGGGAGAGTGCTGAGGAAAAGCCGCTCTCTCAGGAAATACATGCAGCGAGGAGCTCTCTCCTCTGGGCAAAGTGCTCCTCGCCATAATGAGTGAAGGTGAGGATCCCCACTGGCTTCTTCCCACCCTGATGACATGCAGGGAGATCTGCCTGTCTACCGATGGGGGGATATCCTGTCAGGAGCCATACCAGTAGGTAAAACGAACACAGAAATATACAAAGAAAACCCATGTGATTTTCTAATTCAGGTCAACCTACTCCCACATTCAACTAAAAATCACGTAGCCTGAAGAAAAATAGCGAAGAGAAATACAAGAAAATAGGGCAAAAAAGTAAAATGATAAAACTCAAAATAAATAAACATAATTAAGAGAACAAAACTGAGCCTACAAAAATGATCTTTCCTGTTCTTAGAGAGTTTTATGAGGATATTATAGCTATACATTAAGTCAAGGCTGCTAGGAAAATGGAACACTATAAAGCAAGAACACTTGGGAAATGAAAGTAAGATTACACATGCAAAATTTGAGGAAATATTTTTGCATGCAGAGTAAAGTTATAAGGTGAGTAAAACATGATTAAAAACTTGTTTAAGAGACTCCGAGGATTAATAGTGTGGATTTAAGATCTGCAAAACAAGAATTTGAAGAGGAAAAAAAGGCCAATGAAATCTTACATAAAATGAAGTAAAAGCTTGGAAGAAGAGAGCCATTTTCTCCGGGTAGATGTGTAATGTTACCTACGGAAGACCGCCGAGGACTCCTGACAGCCAGGAGGGGCCCATCCTTCTTTACACTGGCACTGGAGCTCGTGGTCACACACCTAGAGGGGCAATGACCCAGTCAGTTTCCACACTAGACTGACCACCAACCCAGGAGTCTATTCATCTATAATGAAGTCCGTTCTGAGAAGGGACTAACCCCTGCTCTGCCACCTTTCAGATCTCTATCTACATAATGTATGAATCAATATAATAGGCATTTCAGTATCAGATTCTTAGAAGAAATGCTTCATTAAACCAAACCCCTGAGGGGATAGACAAACTTGATAATTTTAATCACTGAATTACAAAAGCATTCATTTAACATCCTCAAAACTGACCTCGGATTACATAAGATTTAGCCAGCTTGTGGAAACATTTGCAAAACTTACAGAGTGTCCTTTGCACTTAGAAGAGCAATTGGTTGCTTTGTAGGCTCTTTCAATATCCACACACTCTGCATTAATGCAGACCTGAAAGGGATGCGAAAAACAAAGCCGACATTAATGTCCAGTGCCTTCAGCTCTGAAAACTGTTGACTCTTTGAAATTTCAGTCTTTATTAGTCTGTTACTAGCCACTATTATTGTTACTAAACTTATCTTTTTACTAGGAAAATTCTCAACCTTTTTTTGAAAATAGGAAGATAGGATTTAGATAATTTTTACAATAAAATATTTAGAAAGGCCTTTTTAAGGAAGATTTCCTCGCTCCACCGCATCTCTCATGAGTCATTCCCTTTGATCCACTGCTTCAACTCCAGCTCTTAAGACTGATTCTTAGCACTGAGCTAAACACTGTACATGACACAAGGTCCCCATTCCAAACAAAAAATATTGTGGAAAACATGTTAATATCACATTATCTGCAATATTTAAATAATTATCCATTATGTAAACCTAAATGGCATTGTTATTATTTTCTTCATTATTATTAGAGTGGCTATCACTTATTGAAAACCTACCTATTGGGGGACAGTAAAAGCTACCTGAATTAACGATCTAGTACTAAGACATAATAGGTTCTTATAAAGTAGTCTTGAAGGAATAAATACAGGCATACACAATGAATGGCACAATCATTGCTTTGAAAACTGCTCCATGAAACACAAGGAAGCCCTGAGAAAAAAAAAAAAAAAAAAAAAAAAAAAAAACCAAAAGAAAATTTTGAGTAAAAGCCACAATTTCAACTTACTTTCATGTTTCCACACTTAGTGCCTTTGGCTACCATGCCTATTTCTTGATTGCCGTCTTCAGGATCAAATGCTTTACAGGCCAGGAAAGTTACTACCTTTCCTTTCCAGAACATACTATCTGATCCACCTTGACAGAACAGCTTCCCACACATGGCATCCCTAAGGAACAGCCAAAATTTGCTACAGTTGAAATACCTGATCCAAATTACAATTTTCTACAAATGTAAATTAGCTCCCTATCAGTATTGAACTAGGGGTATTTCTCCCAAGGCAGAGACTCCTAGTTCTCCTTTACATCAACTTCCCTCTTATTCTTCAGTAACACAACCATTCAATACTGGCAAGGCACGTTGTTGCCCAGCCCCACTCCAAATCCCATTCCCCACATTCTCGGGCAGCTCATTTTGACCCATTGCCTAGGTTCTGGCCAATGGGAAGGAAGCAGAATCTTAAGTGCAAATCCTTGAAGGGGGCCTTCTGTGAGGGAGTATATTCTACTCTTCATTTTTTTCTCCGTTTTGCTTTTTGGAATATGATGGCTGGAGCTGGAGAAGCCATGACATGCCAAGAAAAACACTTGGAAATATGTATGATGGCGCTAAGAAGAGTGAGGATGGCTTTCTGACATCACGGATGGCACCTAGGAAGTCAGTCTCTGTCTTGTTTCAGCTGAGGTTACTTTTGTATTTTCATAAATTGCAGCAGAATAATTCCCTCAACTATAGTGTCAATATACGGCTGCATCTGGGTTGAATGGTGGAGAAAGTTAATACCAATAAAACTGGAGTCAATCGTTTTATGCAGAATTCAGAGGAGGCCTGTGACAAACTATTCTGAGTGATAGAATTGGAATCTTATGTTGTCTCTGGTGGCTGTTAGAAAACATGATCGAGGAGTGGAGAAAGGTACTGATTCTCTCCAAATCTAAGAAGGTGTTTTTCTTGAATTATTCAGGTAGAACTTCACAAGGAAGGCTGTAGGGCACAGAATTCCAGGTCTACACTCCACCACAGCCAATGACTATTAAGTCCCTAGGAGGTCAGCCTGCAGAAAGAATGAAATGCTCGTGTCTCCAGTTGCAGAAATTATCGTGGGCTCATAAAAACAGTTGTGCAGGACAATTGTGTGTGCACATGCTTTAGAGGAAAGATGGAGCTACCTTGCTCTCTTTCCTACTCACTACCCCTCACACGATGTATTGCCCTCCCCACAAAACATACACAGACCACCTTTTACATAATTCTTCCCCTTTTGAATCTTCCCTGAATTCCTGTAAAGGGGAGACCAGAGGATATGATTGTCCTTTAAGTCCAGACTTCCCAAGAGATGACCCAATGTCCAAAATACAGTTAGTTTGACTACAACTATCATTTAGAAAAATTAGCGTTTAATGTTTAAGCAAGACAAGACCTTTAAGAAATGCTGATTTTGTTTAGTTTCATCATACATTCCCTTGTGTGTGTAAAATTTAGAGCAAGTACAAAGGCTAATCTATTACAATTTGAATTTTAAAAGTCATCTTAAAATTGCAGAACCAAAAATATCCTACAGAAAAATCTCAAGTACATTGCTTATGATATTCTATAAGGTTTTTCATGACTATCAACACAGTGAAACAAATTCTTCAGATGAATTATCAATCTTTTCTCCTCCTGTAGTTTTTTCTTCATGTATGCGATGTTATGGCAAGCTTAAGTAAAAGTGTACGAGCATTGTATTGGTTATCCCCCTGAACAGATCAGTATTCCCACCCCTGGAATCATCATGAAAGACACTCGACAGAAAAGCACCTAAATCTGGAAAATCCGTGTTCAGATTTCCAACCAGCTTCATTCACCATTGCATGTTCCATCTCAAACATTCGTTCTATTAACAATGACTGTACTTGGTGTCATCTGAAGCAGCCACCAGGGACTGGAAAAGTAGAGGTCGTTTCTTGTTTGCCTTTTTAACCCAGGGTCTAGCCTAAAACATGACCCATCATATTCACTCAATGAATGTTTGTCAGTTAACAATGCCCAAATTAGCTTTCTTTTTAAATGGAATAAATCAGAATGTGTGGCTGAAGTGGTCAATTTCCTTAGTCTGTGAACAGGGAGGTTCAAACAAGGCCACTTACTTTGCTTTACAGGGAATGGGTGTGTCGTTCACTTTGTGACAGTACCCGTATGCTGACCCACCTTCATTCGTTCTGTAACACGACTTATCTGCAACTTTGGTTCCTGGGACCAAGCATGGTTAGCAGGGACACATTTGAAAAGAAAGAGACAAGAAGTTCAATGCTACAAAGGATTAATGAGATATACAATTAAGGAAATACACAGCCTGAGAAGTACTCTTTTAGCACAATCCCACTGACCATTCTCAGAAACGGGCGGCATTAATCTGATATCGACAGCTGGCTGGGATTTAAAATAATACTTTAATATTCTAGTTTTGAATAATGGCTTTCTAAATATTTGGGAACCTGTGAATGATTTGCTGAAATTAAAAGAATCCATCTAAATATGAAGATTTAGTCAGGAGAGCTGCAGTTTTTATGTTAATAGCCCACAGGCAGATACTGGAATGCTGTCTTGCTGACACACGCTATGATGATGATTACCTGCTCTGCTTAGTCAAACTTCTGTTCTGTGCCAGGCACAGCAATACACATCACGTGTTTCATTTCTCATGTAAGCTTTCTCAGATACCCATCGGACGGGCAACAGAACATAGTGGTTAAGAGCTCAGGTACTGTAAGCCTGAGCAGCTGTGTGGTCTCAGGCAAGTACCTTAACCTCTCTGTTTGCTCTGTTGTAAAATGAGGCTACAGAAAATAGCACCAGCCTCAGGCTGTTGTGAGGATTAAATGAGTTAATACACATGAGCTGCTGAGAAATACTAGCCATTCTTATTACCATTTAATCAATAAGGAAACAGGATCGTACTGCTTAAAGTCACAGAGAGAGATGAAAAACCAGACTTCACACCCAGTTCTGTAAAAGTCTAAGACCTATGTCCCTTCTCTGTGCTGGGATGTTCCCTTTAAATATCAATAAACAGGACGAGGAGAATTTGAATCCAGTCTTTGACAAAGCAACAACTAGGTTAAAAGTGGTAAAAAGCCTATAGAGATATTGCATTGGTTTCAAGAAAAAGTATTAAACATACTCTAATTATTTGTAAACTCAAACCTTTTAAAGGATTTTCATGTTTCAATGTCCAAGATGATGAAGTGAGTCTTATTACCACATTGCTTATTCTACCTTAGTAATATTTATAGGTCCCTTTTGATTATAATGAAATATCTACTCTGAAAAAGTTGAATAGACGTGGAAAATTAGGTAAAAGCATATGCCAAATCCCAAGCTATACTTTGTGGAAAGCACCATTCATACACCTGGTATCATACTGCTTCAGAAGTAAGTTTTTCCCAATTATCAGTATACTTTTGTCCTCTCCCCAGACATTAAATATTGTAAAATTTCATAGCAGTAATAATTGTGTTGGATAAATACATTATAATTTATTTGAACAATCCTTACTCTTGGACTTGGAGATGTTTTCCAATTATCCACTATCATGAAAACAAAATGCTGATTTAAAATCCTTTGTAAATAAATATTCCTGGGTAAAATTGCTAGGGGAAGGAGTATATTTTCTTTTTTTTAGGTTGTACATACATTTTCCCAATTCTATCTGAAAAGATTGAGCTAATTTATCTTCTTACCAGAATACTTGAAACTAGACATTTTGTCATAAGTTCACCAACACTGAGCATTAACTGTAAGAACCTTTGCAATTTAACGAGTGTAAAATAACTTGTTCTCATTCATATTATTTATTATATGTTTCACTTCCTGACACATTAATGGCATTTCATATTTCCTCTAGTGAGTTAAAATTATTTTTAATATTTATTAGACATTCATATGTCTTTATGATGAACGGCTTGTTCATGCTTTTGTCACATTTTCAGTATTTGGAATTCCAAAGGACTTATAGGAATGATTTGATGTTAAAGAGAGTGATTTTTCCTTCCCATATATGTTACAGAACTTTTCAAACTTTAAAGAGTAATTTAAAATAAATGTGTGCCCCTTAGGAATTGCAAAATTTGGTATTTTACTTAGGGAAATCTATTTCTCTGGTCTTTTATAAGAGCTGCCTTTAAACGTATGATTTACAAGGTTTTCCCTATTCCAGTACCAGGTAAATATGTTCAATATTCATTCAGTAGATAATGTTGAACATTTACTAAAGTCAGGCACTGTGCTAAGATTTACTGGGCATACAGCTGTGAACAAAACAGACAGTGCGTAGGTCCTGGGAAATTCATAGCTTTGTAGAGGAGGCAGATATTGAAGGGTCAGGCAAAAGAAGGTAATAGTATGTATTGCAGTGGTTTAATACCAGATAGGAAAGCAGATGCCATAGCTTCACCTTTGTGAGGAAGATTGTCTTTCCTGGGGTCTCCGCCATATACTGGTTAGATAAGAAAACACAGGGTCTTTAACCAGCAAAGCCCTTTTGTTTCCACCTGTCACTTAGCATGTTCACCTGCGTGACAAATAGGAGGAGGACTGCTGAGACCCAATTCCAGCACATCAGTGTACTGCCTGACGCACCATGCTCTGCTCCTCAAATTGTCTGAGTCCACCTTTGCCTGACATAGAGGGTTTTATTCAGGGATTTTTCTAGGCTCTTGACCATTTACTTCCCAGATATCTTTTCTCCTGGGTGTATTGTGAATCAGTGGTTTTCTTCTTTTCCTTAATCCAGTATTATGTATATTTTCAGGAATTATAAAACATTTCTGTCAAATATTAACTTTCTTCAAATATTCTTAGGAATACAGGAATAAATTCCCTATTAAAAAAAATAGTCCTCCCACCATTTATGCAGGAATCTGGAAGTGTAGCAGAAAAGGGTATGAAAATTATATGTATGCAATATACATCATATCCAGGAAGTCTGAAGAACTTATTTGTTAAATTGCCTTTCTAATCAAGTTTTTAGCACAAGTTAAATTTTGTTTCAAAGTTGTTGGGGACTTTTTAAGTCATGCTCTTATTTTTAGTATTTTTTTATGGTGTAGTCAGAGAATAGAGCCTCTAAAATTCCGGTATTATGGATGAAATAAACATTTAAGAGCTTTACTTCTCCTCATTGCTACTCTGCTTTTCCAGAGTCCTACTTTTCTTTGGTCCCCCTTCCCATCTCTCAGCACTCCTGTCTCTCCTACACACACACACATACACACACACAGAGGCACTTCCAAGGGTTTATTTATCTGAGAATGATCTTGGTGATGGTGGTCAGATAAAGTACAAGATATCCAGTTAAATTTGAATTTCAGATAAACAAAATTTTTTTAGTGTATGTCTACCTCAAATATTCTGTAAGACATATACTAAAAAATGTTGTTAACCTGAAATTTAAATTTAACTGGGCCATCCTTATTTTTATTTGCAAAATCTAGGAACCCTTTATTGACCAGGATTTTGAGCAGTGGTACAGTTTCTGAGGAAGAAGAATGGACAGAATGCTATTTTGGCTGTGATTAATAAGCATGTTCACCTGGAATAATATGGTTTTTCTTTGAGTGTGCATAGAAAGGCAGGATTGCCAGCAGCATGGGGTTTGTATTCCTACCTGGTCCCCACAGGTCGGTGCACTGCTCCTGCAGCGTAGGGCACAGCCCCATGAAGCAGTAGCCCATCCCATTTTGGCAGGGTAAGCCATTGACTTGGAATCTATCCTCAGGGCAAATACCGGATTTACCATCACACATTTCTGTCAGGTCACACTCATCTTTGGCTGGCCTGCACACCTTACCAGCCTGTTTAAACTGTAGGGAAATAAAAATGGAGAGAGGGCTTTTTTCAACCTGACTTACCTAGTATTTCAAATTAATCCAAATACTACTTTCCCTTTGGCTTTTTATTGGCAAGGTAATTAGAGGCATCATTCTATTCCAGTTTGCGTTTGCACTGTATAATCTAAAGCCACCTCCTATTATATCACTTCTACTGACTTTGGCCAGTGCATTAAGTCTTTAAGCCATCAATCTTTCTGAATTAGAAGTGCGAACACTGCAGAAATAAAAATGAGAAAAATACAGAAGAAAATCAAGCAACATCTCAGACACAAAGAAGGAAGTTGTTTCTTCCTTTTTGACTGCATTTGTCCAGGTTTCTGAGGAGATTTACATCTGCAACCTCAGAGATTTATTGGTGAAGTGAATCTTCTGTATTAAGTAAGATAAATTCACAAGCACCAGATTAGCATGCTCTCAGACGTTCCCAGGCATCACATTTCCTGATCCTTAACTCCTTTTATGATTTGTACAGGTATTTCCTTTCAACTCAAGTCTCTTACGGAATGATTTACCATGAGGGAGAAATAACCAAATATTCATTTGACATGTTAATTCCATTGCAATCTATCATTGCCAATTGTGCTCTTATTTCCTTACAGAAAACTTAAGAAAACAAACTCGGCCCTTCATGCAAGTCTGAAGGGGCCTGTGTAAACATTGGAAGCATATCTTTTGCTAGCTGAAGTGAGCAGACATGCTCTCATATCACCAAAAACTTTCATTATCTTTACACTGGTGACAAAATAAAATCCAAATTGGAGTTGGTGGGTATAAGACACTTTAAATTCAACCCCCACTGCTTCTGCCAGACTAGCTTTCTTACCACCTGTCACGCAAAACTTGTTTATACCTTCTGTTCTGTCTTTTGTTTCTCTCAGCCTCCTCCTTTGGAAATTTTTCTTTTCTTTCTGTCTACTTTCTTAAATTCTACTGATTACTTTATAGACTCATTGAAAACCTCATTTTTCATGAAGACTTCTCTGACTTCAGTGTAAATCACTGTCCCATTTTCTTACATTTTGTGGGAGAAGAGCTCTGAATTCAGATTTGGAAAATATGGGTTTGAATCTTGGCTCTGCCAGTGACTAGGTGCATACACTTAGAAAATGGATTTAATCTCTCTGAAAATCCATTTCCCAATCTAATATTTACTTTAAAAAGTCATTATGAAATTAAGTGAAAATATAGGTAGAAAGTATTACACAAAGGGAATATATCATTATAATATCTACCTGGGCAATTAATCATGCATTATATTTTCATCTGTTTCAGGTATGGATATCATTGCCCTAAGGAAACAGCAAGTCCTTTGTAATCAGAGACTACTTCCTCTTCTTTTTTTTGAATCTTCCATAATCTCTAATAAATAGCACTTAATATATTAACACTTATTAAATACTCCTTAAGTTCTCAAATTTTCTTCCTTTTGGCCTCCTTTATTGCTTCCCTCTCCCATCTAACCCAGCACTACCTATATATAATATGACATGCCATCTATACATTCCTTGCACAGTCATTGAGCATTTAAAATATATGAAATTCTGTTAGGTGAAGATAAATTAGTCCCCTGCTCTAAAATTATTTAGATTTAGTCAATCTAAATAAGGAAATCAACACATAAGCAAATGACCATAGTCTAGAATTCCATGCAACAATAGAATGCAAAATGCTAAACTGTAACTTGGAGGAAAAGTCAAAAGAGCCTGAGGGAGACACAGAATCCTCATTTTCTGTTGTTTTTGCTAAGGATTTCACCCTGAAGGGAAATCAAAGGCTGAAGATAGAGGAGCCCTGGCATTATACAAAATAAAAGCTTTTCACCAAACCATTATTAGAGGAATATGCCACCATGTTGACATTTGGTTCAAGAAGGCCACATAGCAGCAGACGAAGCAGCGGTCAGCGGTCAGCACTGGCTTTGCAACCGGTCACATTTGGAGTTTCCCAGTGAGTGATGCTATTATTTTGCACATTTTCTGTTCTGAGCCTCTGTTCCCTCAAAAGCAAAATAAGATCATCATATCCACCTCAAAGGGTTATTGGAGGCTCAAAGATCTCATGTTTGCAAAGCATTCAGTGAGAATTTGATAAATGGTAGGGAGCATTATTTCATAGGCAGAAAAATTACTGCTTTGCCTATTTCATTTAAAATAATTCCTGAAATTTTAATATAGAAAAAAATGAAGAGTAATCATAACTATTAAGAGTGAATAAAATAATTTACCTGGCATTTTTCACAGCATTCTCCTGAAGCACACTGAGATTTTGCTTTGACTTTGCATGTTTCAGCATCACAGCAAATGTTGGTACATTCCTAAGAAATAGCAGAAACAAATGCAAATTGCGGATTTGGTTTCAATTGTTGGCTCTCATTTCAGCACAACTCACAATATCATTTATTTATCACATAGACCTTACTTTGGTATAGTCTGAGAAATGATTTTCAGGAAAATGAAAGATAAAACAAAATTTAACATTAGAGAAACAGATTTTGGAGCAACTGGTGATTTATTTATCTGAGTTTAAGTCTATCTTTTTTTTTTTTCATTTTAAACTTTTTCATTCCTTCCCCCCTACCCCCGTCTCCCATAGTGATACTGAAAATGATCTATATAGCCAGCAATTAATTTAATCTCTAGGACAGGTACTGAAAATCTAACAATATAGTTCTTTATCCAATTCTGACATTTAATTCCACTCTGTGTGAAGCGATATACTTTTGTCTAGTTGTCCCACCTTGTTTCTGAGAAATCAGACCCTGCCAAAGAAGCTGGGAAAACTTCTGTCTCAGACACTTCCCCTAGATTACCAAAGAGGAGTGACATATATAGAGTACAATGATGTTAAGTTAGATTTAACTTAAGGTTAAAACTCCTACCCATATTTCAGATATAAACATCATGGGGAAGAGATTGCTTTCTCATAGAATGAATATATTTGTAATCCTATTTTGAAGTTACTGAAAAGCCAGCCCCCAGAGAGTTTGGCCTGTTACCCATATTAAGTGTTAAGATGGTGGCAAAGGTCATTCAGAATCCTGGCTGCCCTGTGGGTAAGGTGGGAGCAGGCCAGGCACTTCTAATGCTAACGACTCCACATGGCAGAGAACAACTAAATGCCAGGGCAGGGTGGTTCTAGGGCTGCTGAAGCCATCACACCAGCATCTCCACCTTGGCCCCCCACTGACAGTCAGTGACCTTGGCCAAGCTGTTGACACTGTTCGAGCGCTCCCAACATGCTGTGCTTAAAGCGACTGCTCAGTAAGTTGTAAGTACGTAAGAAACATAAAGTATTTCTGCCAGAAAGGGAGGGATGAGAGCACCAAGCTCAAGCTGCTGAGGGCTTCTTAAAAATACAGGAAATAGGAAAGGAACTCCGGAGAAGGAAATTAGAAAGCTCTGTATGCAATGCAGTGTCCATTGTTAAAAAAGTTGGCCTATGTATATTTACAAATGAACATGTACAAAATTACAAGAAATGTGTAGTTTTACGTGAACCTCTCTATAATGTTTTGTAGTTCATCTTCTTAGTAATTGAAAAATGAATAAGATCATTTGGAACGGACTTGATGGGTACCTCGGGAGTCCCGCAGTCACACTCCTCTCCCAGTTCTACCAGCTGGTTCCCACAAATCGGGGGTGATATGATAGCTGTAGGCAATGGAACATTGAAGAGGCAATTTGATAATTTATCCTCAAGGAACTTGTCATAGCTGGCGCGGCTGCAGGAACTGAAGTCCATAGGTATGTAGAAGCTGTGAGGATCAGGAAAGAGAAAATGGAATGCAGTCATGCTGGACATGGAGGGGGCAGTATCAGACACTGGGGATGGCACACCCGAAGATCTGCCCCAGAAGATCCAGTCCAATCCACTGGCCATCGGCTAAAGCATGAGCTCATTTTTATGCCTGGACGAGCCCACCTGGGTGGACGCACACGCCTTCAGTTTCATAAGCAAATATGGTCGTATCTCAAAAGCATAGCATCCAGGTTGCTGTTGAAAATAAAAATGTTCCTGACTTATCCAGATAATTGTATTCAGTCCTAGCTCATCCTGATTGTGAAGTCTTAACGGTGGCAAAATCATACCTATTCACGTGTCCAAGAATTTACTTCCCTTCAGTGGAATTCTTTTTGACACAATTTCTTTATTCCACCAAAAAAAAAAAGAGGTTTAAAAATGCAGTAATAGCTGGGAGTGATAACATACATGACTGGCATGCAGCCATGTGCTATTTTGTGGAAGGGCATGAGAGACTAACCCTAGATCGAGTGGGCTGGAATAGAAAAATAGAAGAGAGGAAATGAATATATAAAAAGGATTGTGGGAGTTTTAAAGATAAAATTCCCTGGCATCTTCGCTTAGGCAAAGCAGGAATGTGTAATCGCTTTTCACAGACTCTCTCTTTATCCTCCTGTGAGAACTTTCTTCTTTAGTTAGATTTTTCTCCTAGAATTCTTTCCCTACCACCACCCAATCTGAATTCAATGAAAATTTAATAATTGCTAATGATTTTCTGTGACCAGGTCTTGTGTAGATACACTGAGGATAAAATGACAAGTTATCCCAACTCAGAGATAATGTTTAAATTATATTTTAGTTAATGAAAAAGGTCATATACACATAAGGGATAAGGTGTTTTGGTATCCATACACACCGAAGACTGTGCTATTTAATATTTAAAAGCTTGAATAGGTTGCTAAAGATGGCATAGAAGAGTGGTACAGCCCAGAGTGAATGAAAAACAAGTTTACACAGTTTCTTCCCAGACAGCCTCACCTCATCGCTCTGTCCATCACACATTCTGAAGAGGAGCAGCTGCAAAATTCGGAGTCGTGAGACATTCCACAGTTATGGCCCATCTCATGGGCCATTATGGATGCAACTCTGATGGCATTCTCACTGTGATCCTAAGGGTGAGAGTCAGGAAGCAGATCCTCTGGGTTGCAAACATAATTATCCCCCACGGTGCAAATGAATAGTTTTACTGTAGCCAAGTGGAGCACAGAGACTGATTTTAGCTTTAACCTCCTCACCCTATCCACCATTTCTCTTTCTCTCCTTCTCCTTCTCTCCCTGCCTCTATCTCTCCATCACTCTGTCTCTGTCTCTCTTTCTCTCTCACACACGCACCCGCCTTTGGTACCAAATGACCAATACAAGGCATGTTGCCTTGCCTCCTCTTTGTTCTTGTGAATGGGGAGTATCTGTCACGAGGACATCTTTTGTGGTTTCCTGCCATGAGAGATAGTGGCAAAATTTCTTCAACAATGATAAGGAAACAGAATTAAAAAAAAAATCTACCTCCTCCCCACAGGCTTGTTTTTCAATATCTTCCCATTTAATTGGAGGTCTCTGATGTTTAGCTAATAGGGGTCTAACAGCGTTCGTCAGCCTAGAGCTTTAGGGCCATGGCTGTCCGTCCAGTTCCATTACTGTCCAGGCATCAGTCAATTCCAGGCTCGTCCCACTGCACCGAGTCCACCAGTCACCACCTTCATTTCCAGATAGTTTCTCATTAAAGTTTGGACTTGGGGCTCCAAGTCATCCAGGAGCGATCAAACAACACTAGAGCATCTTTGCTCGGTGTAATTTCCCAGTGGGGAGGGATCTGGCAATAATACCCACCCACAGAAACTGGAATCCCTTCCTACTTCATTTCAAAACCAGATAAAAAAGGTCTGTCAAGCATAGTGCAAGGCTGGCGAGCAACGAACACCTGTGTGAAATGGGAAGTTAATACCTGCACGTCATGATATTGTTTCATCCTGCTGAGATGAACTTGGTAACCCTTGATATACAGTAAGACAGAGTTCCTCAAATGGGGACAGAAACAAACCGAACATTTTAAGAAAGATGAAAATGGGTTTTGTTTAAATAGACACTTTCCAGGTTGCCTTATTTCAGATTCCTTCAAATTGAGAGTATCTTCCTTTAAATAATTATTTTCATAACTTAAATGCTTGTTTCCCCTAAATGACCTCCATTCTCTCTTCTTCCTCTCTAAACCCTACCCACCCTTTGAAGTTCATCTTAATGCAACTTTTCCTGATGACATTAATCTTCATCAGCAATCCTTTCCTCTGGATTCCTACTGCTGTTTTCAATGCTACTATCATATAGTATTAACTACTCCTTTAAGTAAGCTAGTTTCTCTTCCCTTTTTATGTTAAACTCTTCCAAGGTAGAAAATATTAATTTTCCTTCTTCTCTTCAACACAAACCCAGACTCATAAGATATATTGGACTCATAAGACAAATTCCACTTCAAGATAGGATGTAGACACCTGGACAGAGCATTATTCCTGCACTAACAACTGGGATAAGCCAGATAAGCTTAACAATTACAATTTTCTTTGAATCTACCAGTCGGTTGTGGTTGCAGGACATCCAAAGAGAGAATAAGAGGAGACTGGCTTATGTGCAGCAGAGCACAGAGGACGAGATGCCAGGTATCCTACAAGTGTGGAAGACTAATTCCATTAACTTCTTCAGTGAATTGTTAAAGACTTATTAGTATGGGCCAGAGTGAGAGTATTGAACCCTCAGGCCCTCAGTAACAAGGGTGCTTTGCACACCCTCCCAAGCTCTTCTCCAGGGATCTCCTCTGGAAGCTCATGACAGACATTGGGGGCTGGGTAGGAGAACAGAAAGAGCCTTCCAGAGAGAGTGAAGAAGCAGCTGCTACAGGAAAAAACCAGGATGCCATATCCAGACTCTTCTCTAAGAGACAGAAACCTTCAGCCCCTGGGGGAGAAGGAACAACCTCCGGCATCACAAGGCAGAGATGAGTACCATTTATGGCTAGGCGATGGGTCTAACACACACAGACACAAACAAAACCACAAAAGCCTCTACTCCTGACAGATGGCACACAAAAATCCTGAGCCCAGGATCTTGTATTAATATCAACTGAGGTTTCCTCTCACTAAGGGAGGGCCAGGGAACTCTGCCACTAAACACCTGCAAAACACAGAAAGCAGAGTGTTGCTGCCATGGGAAGGATGGGCAGGTTCCTAAATAGCTTCACTCCTGAGACTCAGGGCCTGCCTTAGATGGAAACTGGACAAAGTCAGAAAAGAATCCCACAAACCCCTTTCCCCACTACCAGATTGTAGGAAGCTGGAAAGAACATCACTCCTAAGCTTACAATAAATAAAGACATTGGATAATAGTCAGAGTCACCATTTTCTAGAAACCATCCTAGAGCTGAGTTGCAAGGCAACAAACAAAGCTGAAATTGAAGGAAAGATAGACTGGCACCTACAGAGAGAGCCAGGGCATGAATATCTGCTTACCTGGGCAGCTACAACCAGATGCTAGTTAACAACTCATATAAAGAAATCTAAAATTGAGAAAGTCAGAACCTGGTAGCAAGATAATATACAAATTATGGGGGCGTCACACATAAGGGGAATTTCCGCCATGCACTGATGTTTCTCTACGCGGGCCTCACAGTGAGAGTTCTAACATGGCCCCCATTATCGCATGGGCCTCGGAGAGGCAGACAGCAGTGAAGACAGGAACCCCTCCAAGTGCCCTCTCCCTGATCTCCGCGGTGGACAAGGATGACCAGGCCCAGGGTGAGGTGAGTCCCTTACTTGCCTTATTCCAGTCCCAGCCCAAAACTAAAGCCTTCCACTTCTGAGAGAAGAGCAACAAATCCTGGCACCCTCACGGCCCTTGTGAAGTCTCAGTGCAACTCTGAACAGGAAGGAAACACAGAAACCTCTAACCCCAGAGGAAAGGGACAGGAAGGGCACGACTACATGCTGGGCTATATCGCTGGAGGTCTCCACCATCTGGTCCTGGAGTAGATCACCCGAGACAGTAAGGGACACAAGACTAGCCTAAGACTGAGGCTTAAAGAGAAAAAAAGAGAATGCCCTCCCCCCACCAAAGGTCTAACAATCATGCCGTAACAAGTGACAAAAGCCTATTGAAAGGGGAGAGAGAACAGCATAAAGAAGAATTTCTGTTGTGAACCCACACAGCCTGTGCTGTTATGGCAGCCCTAGCAAATGAATACACAGACCATTACAGGATTAAACTACAACAAACAATGATAGAAATTATTATAATACACTTCTAATTAATACATGATCAAAAAAAATAAAAAAGGGCTTAGAAAATATTTTTAACTGAACAAAAATGAACACACACACATCCAAATACCTAGGATGCAGCTAAAGCAGTGCAGCGTAGGAAATGTATAGCGTTAAATGCTTATGTTTGAAAAGAAGACAAGCCTCAAATTAACAATTTAAAATTCTTCCTTAACTAGAAAAAGAGCACATTAAACTCAGAGAAAGCAGAATGAATTCAACATTCAAGACAAGCAGAAATCAATGAATGGAAAGCAAGAAAACCCATAGAAAGCATCAGTAAAGCAAAAGTGGTTTTCTTGAGATCCATAAAATTGATAAATCCTTAGCCAGACTGACCATGAAAACAAAAGACACAAATTACTAGTATCATGAAGGAGAGAGGGGACATCACTACAAATCCTACAGATGTTAAAATTGTAGTAAACATTAAATCAATAAATTTGTGCCAACATAAACAAAATGGATGACTTTTCTTAAAGACACAAAATACCAGAGTTCACTCAAGAAGAGATAAATAACCTGAATAGTCCTATTTCTAGTAAAGAAGTTGAATTTGTAGTTAAAAACCTTACCACAAAGAAAATTCCAAGACCGTATGGTTTTACTGATGAGTTGTACCAAATATTTTAGGAAGAAATGATATCAATTTTACTCAAATATTGCAGAAAATTAAAGACTTTGAGAACACTTCATTTTATATGGACAGATTTACCCTTAAATTCACCCTAATAACAAAACTTGAAAAAATACTTAACAGGAAAAGACAACTACAGACCAATATCCCTCATAAATATAAATGCAAAAATTCTCAAGATATATTAACATGTAGAATCTAGCAATATATAAAAAAGATAATATATTAACCATGCTGGGTTTATATGGGATATAGAAGATTGATTAAACATTTGAAATTCAATGTTATTTGCCATGTCAACAGACTTAAGGAGAAAGACTATATCATCTTCTCAATAGATGCAGAAAAAAGAGCATTTGATGGACCTGTACTATAGAACCAACTGTTTATTTCCAAACAAACCTGAACAATGCCAACAGAATGATAAGGAGTGCACATTGTAGACATGTAAGCAAGGCCAACAGTTGTTCCAGAAAATTCTGTTGCTCTGAAAGAAATAAATTGATGTAACATCATGTGATTCTATGATATATTTTCTACAGAAAATTCATCCAGAACTCTAAATGGTTAGCAGAAAAACTCACATTGTGAATAATAACTCTTAAATATTTCTTTCAGGTTTTGAATTTGCATGAGGCATATTTTATACAATGGTTTTCATGTCACTGAAATCCATGTACCTGGATAAAACCACTTTTAATAATTTATATCTCAGATTCATAATTATTATATTTTTCATTATGGAATTCATCCCTTTTCAGGAAATAAAAGGGGATTTTTTGTATATATTTTAATATTAGTATTAATATTATATGCTTTGTTTTCATTTTTATTTTCCTCATACAATTTTATATCTGCTTACTTTTGTTCTCATTTTTCACTGTTTTAGCTATAGTAGAATTTGGAGTTTTAGTTCATCCTGAAAGTATTCGTTGTTGAAGTGTTAGGTAGAAAGACAGTTATAAGCAGGATTAAAAGAAGGTGGGGCCCACCAAGAACTCAGGGAGTTAATCAGGTAAAGCCAGAGAGCCAGAAAGGACTCACAGAGTTAACGCCCTTTGCAGTGTGAGTTCATTCCACATGCTCTGAATCTGGGCTGACCTGGAGACTTGCTCCAGCTAATGCAAGTGAGACAGGGCACTGCCTCTCTTCCTGCCTTGATGAAAAATGCTGAGATATAAACAGTACATAAGAACAGGAGGGACTCAATCTTAAGGCTAAGACTCCATTTTAAAAACCAGGGAGTTAGGAGGTAAGATTCTTAACATATTCTTTAGTAATCAGTTAACAACCTATCTTAAGGCATAGCAAGCAGTCTTAACTTATATGTTCCCAGTGCTTGAGGGTAACCACTATCTTGGAGAGGAACAGGATCAATAAATTCCTTATAAGTTTATTGTACAGAATTATCTGGAGGACTAACTGTGGATGAGGACATAGTCCCTCATGGTAGATGGACATCATAAGACCATATATCAAGCCTACACACACCCTCAACCCTTTACCTTTACTCTGTTCTTGAAAGCCTTAAAAGATGGAATCCTAAGCCCTTAAGTGGGCCTCCTCTCTGAGGTTGCCCACAATCACCTTTCTTTGAGTGTGTCACTCTCTCTGTTCTATTCCAGATAAGTAGTGAGGGGCTACTAAGAGCTCTGATTTGGTCTTGCAAGTTCCTGTCGCCAGGGTGACCTGGACAGAACTGCAGCTATATGATCATGTTCCTTAGTAGCTTACCTGAAAATCTCTTTTCTTGGCCTTTAGGAAGTTCTCAAAACATAATCTCACTTCATCCAGTGCTCTGCAGCTCCCCCAAATCCTAGGGATTTAGTTCCCACACCGTGCAGAGTCAAGCAGACACTGGATGCCAGGTGACACTGGCTTTAGGAGTTGGCAGGGGATTTTGCCCTTAGGCAGAGCAGCAGTTCAATGAACTTCCCTTTCCTCCTTATGTTTTTCCTTCCTCTCTGATTTAGTCAAATAAACCTGCCTTTATCTACTTTGACTCTGGTGCATTCCTCCCTTAAAGTGTATTCAAATAAAAGTTTTATTCTTCTTTATGACTGTGTCTCTGCCCTTCAATTCTTTGTTGCGGCTGGGACAAGAACCTAGGAGAACAAACTTAACCCCAACAGAAGCATTTATGTGATTGAAATATTTGTTTTGTTGAAGGGGGATTTGAACCACTTGCATTTATTTACATAGGTGATATGTACGTCTTTAGCAATTTTAATTTGTTCATTGGTTTTGTTTCATTTTGTTTTTCTTTCAATTTGTAATGGTTCCATGCACTTTGTGTGTTAGTATTCTTCTGCTGTCTAAGATCCTGGCCTAGTTTGTCTCTAAAAATTTGCAACGTATGCATCATTTGAGAAAATTCCCTTAATAGGTGCATTTACATAAAAAGCTGAGCCTATACTTTCCTACTTAACAACATCAAGAGTGGGGAGTATTGTTTTTGACATGCAAATGAGGAAATTAGAGAACTTCCTCCCACTTTCCATCCCCTGTGGAGTTTTCAGATACTTGTTATTTTAAATATTTTGCATCATACATGGTCTTTTTTAGATTCGGAGCATTTATGCCCTCTTTTATATAATTACATTGTAAAATTACTTATGCTTAAGTCTACATTTGTGTGGGTTCAATTCTCATTACTAGCTCATTTTACATGAAAGCAATCTTTCCCCATTATGGAGTTATCTATTTTGGTTCCTCCTTTCAGTGGGTAGAGTATATTTGGACTCTACCTGGTTATGCCTAGGTATAGGTATCTTTTGTCAATTTGTCAAGTAAATGGTAAGGCTTTCAATTTACAAGTGAAAGGACAATTATTTGCTTCCTGTTTATTTTGGCCTATGCAGGAAATTTTGATATTGGACTGCAATTTTTTTTTATCTATAATCCATCAACTTGTCTATGATTTTTTTCTCTCTACCCTATTGCTTCACAGTATGGAAATATTCTGTAATTTGAGCATGGCCCTGGAGGCAGTCTGGTAAGAGTTGAATTCCCTTACTACTTACTAGCAATGAGACCCTGGAAAATCACTAAAAGTCTCCAAAAGCTGAGCTCTGTCCTGTGGTGGGTCCTTGAGTTTGGAGCTCACCTTTCTCAATTAAGGAACTGTGGCAGCTATTCTTTAAAGATAACGCCCAATGAGCCAGTCTTGTGGTGTTCACATCCTGTGTAGCATCTTCTCTTGAACCTGGATAGGTCTGTGAGTTGCTCTTGACCCGAAGAATATAGTTTGGGTCATAACAGGCTTGAAGCTTTCTCCTGAGTCTCTTACAATGCTTATTCTGGGGAAAGCTAGTCACTTTGTAAGATGTCCAAAACCTTGAGACTGCCATGCTGGGGGAAGGCCAAGTTTAACCACCTGGAAAGCTGAATATATGTGTATATATATATATACAGAGAGATGACCAAGCAGCCCCCTTGCTCAAGTCATACCAAGCAAGGCACCAGATATGTAAATGAAGAAGACTTATTTTAAGCCAGGAAATTATGGGTGGAAGTGTTATGCATAAGAGATAACCAGCACAAAATATTAGTTAATTCTGACAGGATCTAGTCCGCTTATTTCTTATGACACCCACTGTATTTAGGAAGTAAAACTCAAGTCACCCTTTGCTGCTTCCTTCTGTCTGATTCCAGCTACAAACTGTACAGCAGAATTTCCTTAATTTATTTGAGACATATGCTGAGCAGTCTTGTGTAATTTGCAGCCACTAGCTTTATTTCCCCAGTTTTTGTTTTTTAAATAGTCATTTTGTGAGATGGTAGAGGTGTGGGATTAGAATATAATACTCAATTTTCCTTCTCTTCTAGAAGTTTGTCCTGACTAGTGCTTAAAAAGCCAATCATTTCTTTTAAAACATTGACTCTAAATCACTCTTGCCTTTATCTAAGTCATCTTTCCTTTCTGTTTACCCAGTCAAATCAAGTCTTATAAATCCTGACAAATTATTACCTTATCTTTAAAAAAGAAAAGAAAAAGAAATACTTGGTTGAAATGTAAGAGCATACTTAACATAAGATCCAAAAGCACTTTTAAAACTGTTAGTCCCCTATGTGTAAGGCCCTTCCTCTGACCTTATGCCCTGAGATACCACTTGCTTTGTTTGCAAAGGCTTTGAACAAAGTTTCTAGGCTAAATACCATGTAACATAAAAGGGGAAAATCTATACATACGTGAGTAACTGAGCAACGTCATGATGTTTTCTTCTTTGGAGGACACCGCCCTTCCAGTAAGAAAAATTCTCCAAGGTAAAACTTGCTTTGGGAATTATCTCTATCTTATCTTTGTCATTCCAGATTTCCATCCCAACTAAGGCCACATGAGTATTGAGTTTCTTATAAAGCTGCCCAAAGAGAGAAAATGGCCAGGCAATGACTCATCATGATGAAACTATCTTTTAATATTTTCAATGCAGTTTATTTAGATTTTCAGATGTATTTATAATAGTACTGTAAAAACCTTCTTCCCAAACATACCTGTGCATGGAAGTTACCCTGCGATATAGGTGTTGGAATCCCCATTCTTAGACCCCTTCGATATTTCAGGTCTGTATACTCCTTATTTTGGAGCAAAGATCCTATCGAAACAGTTTTTCTGCTTGTGACCACAGGAAGTATTACAATTTTCTATCAGTAGCTCATTAGTATGATTCCACGTTAAGCATATCTACTCAAATGCTTTGTAACATTCTCAGAGTCAGAATGAATGAGGTTGACTCATTGTATTTCAGAATGAGCTGGTTTGAACAGTAGAAAAGGAACATGCTATGTGGAAAAGCCCTGCATCTGTGAGTTCCAAGAGAGTAAGTAGTTCTCTAATTCTTAAACCTGAGTGACCTAAGTAACCTACAGTGCATATATGATAACACTGAGAAAGAACAAGTTAAACTTATGGGACAATACACTCTAAAAATAAAAGCTTTAATTGCTACTATAGTTTAGACAACTGCGCAATGTTGGTCAAAGAGTACAAAGTTCCAGTTACAAGATGGGTAAGTTCTGAGGATCTCATGTACAGCGTGGTGATTATCGTGAACAATAATAGCATATAAGACACTTGAAATTGCTGAGAGTAGATCATAAGCCTTCTCACCTCAAAAAAGAAAAGGTAATTATGTGACATGATGTAGGTGTTAGTAAACCGGTGGTGGTAATCATTCTGTAGTACATACGTGTCTCAAATAAATATGTAGAAAACCTCAAAATCATTGGTTATATGCCAATTATATCCCAATAACTCTTGGGGGAAAACAGCACAGTAACAGGCTTTCTCATGGGACAGATTTCTGCTGAGAAACCTGAAGAACTTTTTAAAAGCAGTTTAGAAAACACTAAAAGTATGGAGGAATGTAATTATCATCCAAAGAGAAGTAAAAATCCAACTAGATTAAAATCCATCCCTTGATTATGCCCTCAACTTCTGGTTCCTTTCTTGGTTGGTTTTACTTACCTGACCAAACTCCAGTCCTGGTTGAGTGACTCCCACCACGTCTGTCCTCCAGTGCCCTGAACAATCTTGGGAAAGCACCCTACTAGGACTCTGAAGCCAGGACTACTTCCCTCTAGTGGTCTTTCCCTCCCCCCAGCAAGCCTGCTGCATTTCCAAAGTCCATCCACTCACATAGTCTTCTGCACATTTTTTTCATACTTTCTCCTCTTTCTTAGAAATTCTAACCCTTTCTTTTAGGTCCTCACTTTGAGCAAATGCCCCTGCTTCTAAATTCATGGAGCGTATAGAAGCAATCAGAAGGAAACTTCCACAAGCTCCCACAAGCTCCTCCCATCATACTGACCTGCACCTCCCCTTCCTTACGATAGGGATGAATGGGAGTTTAAGGCTAACTTCTCCACTCATGCTTTACTTCTCCCATGCCTCCCAGATAAAGGGGATGAATCCAGCCCTTCTTCCATTGCTTTTGTGTTGTCAGTGGTTAGCCTTCTATCCAATCGTTCCCATCAGCATAAAGAAGATGTGGGTGGCCAGAAGAGAGAGGAGGTGGAGGGAATTTCTCTTTAAGGCCCTTCCCCTCTAACTTACGCTCTGCTTCTCTTCTCCCATTGATAGCAAAACTTCTGGAAAGGATTTTCTGTATTTGCTGTCTCTAATTCTACACCTCTTGCTCTTTCTTGGATGCACTCTAATCACGCTTTCACTCTTACACTCCACAGAACCTTGCTTCATCCAGGTGACCAATAACTTCTACTTGGCTAAATCCAGTGGCCAGTCCTCAGTCCACAGAGGAATCTAACATCATTGTTAATTTTTGCTTTGATAGATTTTTGTTTTCAGTATCATCCAGGGCAACACTCTCTCCTGGATTTCCTCTTACTTCACTCTCTGCTCCTTGGTCTCTTTCAGCTACTCCCTGACTCTAACCTCTGTTCAAAGAAGTATTTCAAGAATCTGTTGTTGGGCTCTTTTCTACCTATCTACACACCCTCTTATTTGTGATCTACCCCAGAGTTAGCAAACTTTCTGTAAAGGACCAGATAGACAATATTTTAGGTTTTGAGGTTCTATGGTGTGAGTTGCATCTACTCACCTCCTCTGGCATTATAGCAGAGAAGCAGCATTAGAAAATGTGTAAACAAATAGGTTATGGCTGTGTTTCAATAAAACTTTATTTTATAAAAGAGCAGCAGGCAGATTTGGCCCACAGGCTACCTCCTGGTGACTCATCTTATGCCACTATAGGTACTGCAGACTTGCAGATTTTTATCTCTAGCCACACCTTGCTCCTAAGCTCCAATTTTGTGTATCCAGCATTTCCACATTTTTATACAAAAAGATATCTCAAAGTCAATGAGTCCAAAATAGAAACCCCAATCTTTCCTCCGAGTCACTGTCCCCCACCATTGCCCCCCATTCTTGAAGCTGCTCAAGTCAAAACCCTTTATGTCACACGGCTCCTCTTTTTCCTATGCTTCTCATCCCCCCTCCCCATACACCCTGTTGACCGTATCAGAGACCAGCTACTCTCAGAGGTCCCCTATCACTGCTTTTTCTCAAACCACTGTCATCTCTTGCCCTAAAGTATGGCACAATTTTTCCCGTGTGGTCTTATTTCTGCCCTTGCTTTCCTTCAGCTTATTTTCAACTTCATGGCCAAGACGGCGTTTTAGGAACATACATCTGAATGTGTCACACCGCAACTCAGGCTCTCCAGTGTTTTCCTTTTTCATGAAAAGTAGCCAAGCCCTTTCAGAGCCTCACCAGGGCCTTCGGGTCCTGGTCAGTGCTGCCTGTTAGATGCCATCTCTTCCCCGTCTCCCCTGGCTTACCTCCTCCCAGCCACAGTGGCCATCCTACCCACCGCTCTGCCAGCAGGACAGTCTAGGTTCTACCCTGTGTCCTTTGCTAGGTTTTGTAACCCTCCCTTGGATCAGACCCTCTGTCCCTCCTTTCAGGTTTCTACTCAAATGTCACCTTTTAGAGAGGCTTATAATACCTTAGAGTTGTTTGGGGATTAAATGAGATTGTGTATTGGATGTTACCAATGTGCCAGAGCTTGGCTTATTTTGTTGGTTTTCCCATTTTCTTCTTTTGATTGACTTTCTATTGTTTGTGAACATATTCTTACTGGATGTTAGGAAAACAAAAAACATTTCAACAAAGCCACCTTTTATACCTTAATGAACCTGAGAATAGCATGGCAAGTAGGAGAGAAACATCTCTATCATGTAAGATTAATATTCAGTCAAGTAGCAAAAGCTGTGGTCACCCTTCAAAAGCCAGTCAGTGGTATTAGTCTTTGTAGTATTGACTTTCCTTCCCTGCTTCATGAACATTCACAGACATTCTGGTGATATCACCTAGAAAATTGTTACAATTACATTTAATAAAATATATCATACCATGTTGATGTAATTGACCATTTCAAACACCCTCTTTCTTATTTTTTCTGTATCTTGATTGTACTTTTTAAACTGAAAAACAACCAAGACAAAATATGAACATTGATAGAAGTGAATATAATTAGAAGGTAAAAAAGGCAACTTCAGTTTATTTTACTCACCAGTAGTTATAACTGATGATCAGTTATAAAAGTTAACACTGAAAAGTTGGAAACAAAGTGCTTCCTTGTCTCTCTAGCTAAATTAATGCACTTTGGGAATAGACGTGATGTTTTATCCCCTGAAATATTAGCTTAGTGCAAAGCTCTAAGGAATTATTCCAAATGTATTTTCAGTTAAATACCATGGTTTCCTAAGCTGTGCATAATCATTACCAGGAAAAGCTCATTCATTAAAAGAATATATATAAACAGTAAATGAATTTAGTAAAAGAGAGGCCAAAGCTTTAGGGCCTGAACTAATTAACTTACAATATCATAGCATAGAATTTCCCTTTGAGATCACACATGAGGACCTCAGGCTTAGAATATTCAATATATGAAAATGCCTTCTTGTAAAAGAAGATAAACAGTGAATATTACTAAAAAATTGCCTGTTTCAGAAGGTTCCCTTCACTAGTCTTTCCTATTTACCACTCCCTGGTAAGCATAAATTCTAATTTACCAATTATTTGCTTCTTAACAGAAGACAAAATTATAAAAGAGTTTAATTAGAAACTAAGTTTGGAGCCCTTAAGATCATGAGAAAGAGCATTTTAGTGCAAAAATTTCAGTTTATGCCTATCACATTAGTTGGACATTCCTGAAAAGGAGAGATCATCAGTCTAATTATACGTCTAATTTCCTAGGTTCAAAACAATTTGTGAAACAGAATAGCCCATATTCATGAGTTTTTAAAACTGAGCCACATATTCAGTATCTTACATAATAAATGTATGTAGAAGGTATTTAAAAAAACACATTTATCCAATATAGTTACCACACTATTATCCAGGACTAAATAATATTCTATGTATTTCTCACGTTCCCAAGCCTTCTTGTCTTCCGATTTCTGTAATAAATATGAAAAGGGAAATTCCTAAGATAACATATTTACATGCAAGAGTCATTTTTTTATTTGAAATGTGTAATTTTATAAGAGATTAGTTAGTATCTGGGAATAAAGGAAGTCAATATTATCATTTTAACCATAATGAGCCAGAATTATCTATAGACCAAGCTCAGAATGTGAGAGCTAGAAGAGACATCAGTGATATTCTGGCTTGACCTCTTCATTTCACCAAAGAGTTTAATGATTGCACAATTAATTAGTAGGGGTACTAGAACTAAAGCCAAGTCTTTGGATTTTTTAAGCAGTGGACTTTCTCCACTCTCCTGCCATGACATAGAGAAACTTTAAATTCAGCATCCCCCTACTGCTATGTTTAGTGCCTTTTATTCCTTTCCCAGTGATTACCCCTCTGTTACCAATCGCTCAGAGCCAGCATGGCACCTCATCTGCTCTTTCCCCCTTAGGCAGACCTGGGACTGTTTCCTACATTACAAGCTTCCCTATCTTCCGTTCCTTTCTCTTGACAAAACAAAACAAATAAAGACACAAAAACAACACGTTTCTAGTGGATTATCCCACTGAAAAGCAGCAGAGGCATTATTCACACTAAATCATAAACCATCTATATTTATTACATTTCATTTCTGGAAGTGTTTGTCTCTTAACAGGTAAATAAACTTAAATTAGCAAGAACAAATTGCTGAAGGCAGACTTTAGGTATTACCTAATGAGATATGCATTTGCCTCATACCCTATACAGGAGCAACCTATTGATTAGCAATTATTCTGCACCAACAGAGCTCTAGGGATACAGCAGTGAAATAGACATGGTCTTTGGGCCTAAGGAGCTCACAATTGAGTGATAAACATAGATATGTCAGATGGTAATTGTGCTATGCAGAAGAGTAAATGAGTGCTATGTATTAAGTAACAAGGTAGTTTTCCATAATGAAATGAAAATCTCTGAGCAATAGCCTCTTTAGAATAGACATATTAATGAAAGTAGACATAGTAATAGAAATAGAAATAATAATAGACATATTAATGAATGAATAGAATAATAGAAATGGAAATAATGATAAACATATTAATAAAAACAAGTAGCCAGGTAAGGGAAGATAAATTGGAAGAAAAAACTGAGCAAAAAGACTAAAGTGAATTGATGCTGGCATGTGTAAAGCAAGATTAAAAGTTTGTGTTTGTCTGAACTTAATGAGGGAGGTCATTTGTGTGTGGGTAGTAGAAAGTAGGAGGAGATTAGAGGGGTGGGTGGGCCCTAATCATACAGGGGTTTGTAACTCATTTAGATTTTGTACTACACACAGTGAAAAACCATTACAGGGTTCTAAACAGAAAAGTGACACGATGTGATTTAGAATAAAAGAATCACTTCACCTATGGTGTGGAGTGTGGATTCCACTAAGGCAGGCACGAGAGTGGGAAAATCAGGTAGAGGGTTGTTATGGTTACTGTGAGATGGATGGTGCATATGGTCTTTAGGAGGAGGAAGCAAAGCAAAAGAGCTGGAACCTGTGGAGGCACTTGCTGATGGAGACCATCCAAGGAGGAGTGAGGGAAACAGGAATCAAGGATAGTTTCTCGATTGGTCCTGAGTAAATGATGAATGGTGGTACCATTCACTGAGATGGGGGGAAAATGAGGTAGAAGCAGATACTGTTTGGATTTGGAAATCAGTAGTTCTATTCTGACCATATTCAGTTTGTGATATTAGACATTGGAATGAATGCATGAAGTAGGTGGTAACTTTTAACAGTCTGGCCTTTAGGGGAGGGGCCAAAGCTGAAGATCTAAATTTTATAGAAATAATTCTTATTTCAATAAGACATGTCAGAGGATGAGATAACCCAGAAAGAATGGGTCTGCAGAATAAGCTATGAGGGCCTCTAGTTTCAGTGATCAGCCAGAGGAGGGGAAACAGAGCTGCTGAGAAGGAGTAGAGATAGGAAGAAAAGACTGATGGTAGGATGCCATGAAAGCAGGGTTATTTGCACAGGTTAACAAGGAACTGAAAGAGAGAGAGAGAGAGAGACAAGAGGCCATACCACTCTACATCAAGAGATCAACATTCATGGGAAAATACAGGTAGGAGTGTTCTGGGTTCTCAGATATCATCTCAACAGTAAAAATCAAACCCACAGCAAATTGAACCCAACAGAAATATCATTTTATTCAGATCAACTCTACCCAGGGTTTATAGATTCTGAGAACACTTAGAAGAAATGATTGCATATGAGATGTATCCTGAACAAAATGAATGTAATAATGACAAAGATTTTTTTATATACATCTTGCAGTTTCAACCCAAGCCATATTTATTTTGCTTCTGTGACTAGAAGCCAAATTCCATAGATGAAAGAATATTCTAACTTCCTGGTGGCAGATCCTACATTTATTTTATTCACTGCCACATCCCTACCACCTATGGCAGTACTTTAAGAAAGATTTGTTGAATGAGTTCCTTCCTGAAGATAGCAGGATGTTTTACAAAGTGATAATAGTACTTGATGCCTTTGTTGTACGTTGTATTGTGAAAGTTGTCTGCTCCTAGAGGGCAAGCATTATATTTGTACTTCTTTTTAACCCTCGCACATTATTGTTAATAATAGTAGATCCATAAGTACTTATTCAATATATCATTAGCGGACATCAAAGTTTTAGTGTCTCTATAGCCTACTAGTTTCAACAATGACAGTGAAGTTTTAGTCACTCAATCAGAGCTGCTAAGACAGGAACCCAGGGCAGCCAGGCAGGACACGTGGAAGTATTGCATACAAAGCATAAATGTTTGCATACGTCCAGACTGCTGGTAGGTGGGGCCACATTCTGTGGAAATCCATGTGCCCATAACACGTCATCCATCCCACAGGAGCTGTTAGTCTTTCCATAGGGTTCATACTTGAAGAGTGCATGTCCCTGTTCATCCCGATGAGTGGCGCTTAAAGGTTCAATGAAGTACCTCTGGTCCCCCTGACTGAAGTAGCCCCTGAAAATCATGAAAATCCAGGTTTCTTTAAATATTTACTCTAGCATTTCAGGGGTATAGACTGATAGACTTCAAAAAGTTACCAATGTCAAAACATTGGAAACTTAGGACAGTGGAATATAGTGTAACATGACAGCTGAAGTCATAATTAGAGATCACATAAACTTGTTTTCTGTATCAGGAAATGGGACCTGTTGGGAAGAAATGACTATTGCAACATCATATAGCTAACTGTCAGAGCTGGCACTGGAATGGAAATTTCCTAACTCCAGTCCAGTGTTCTTCCAACTGCCATGCCTTATCTGTTCTAAAGGTGCACTGGAAATGAAAGAGACTTTGGAGTCTTATAGATAAGGGTGGTTAAAATTCTGGGTTTATCGATTATTAGCTGTGACACCATGGGGAAACTACTAAAAATCATAGCCTCAGTTTCTCCATCTATAAAAACAAAATAATATTACCTACTTAACAGGATGGTTGTAAAAACTGAAGGAGCTGATATGTAAAGCACATGATTAATGGATATCATCAATATCTTCTCAATTCTCTCTACTGAAGCCCTGAGCTAAGATTCACTTAACAAATATTCAGGGTGTATCCATGATTCATTAGGCACTGGACTAAGGGCAGGTGGTAAAAATGACTCATGATCTCTCCTCTCATGGAGCTTATATTCAAATAAAGAAGATGGAGTAGGATAAAATGTGATTTTTATGTGACATGGATGTAATATACCTAATTACAGCAGACAGTTGCTAGGAAGAAAAAGTACAAGAACCTAAAACAGGGAGATTGGATTAAATGTACATAAAATCATAAGACAAGAGTGGATGTGGTGAGAGAAATTAGGTGGTTTATTACAATGACCTGCTTAAAGGTTCATGGTCATTTGGACAAGGATGTGGCAATCAAGAAAGAACATCATTAAGATTGAGATTTTGCTCAGATATTGAGATACAGATGTGGAGACATGGAAAAGGAAATTAAATAATCAAGCCTGGTCATCAGAAGAGATTTCTTACTGTAGATAGCTGTATGGGGAGTCATCAACACACAGGAAGAAGTGAATATCATAGGCATGGATAGAACAGCTAGAGAGAGAATTTAGAGTGAGGGGGAGAGGAGTTCCCATTCCCTAAAGATTCTGACTCCCAAACCTGTTTTTTGTCAACAAGCAAACAAACAAAAACAACTCTACAAGCAATTCAAATATGCAACTTATAAACCACTATCAAGAGAAGCCATGTTTCCTTCAAATTTCAAAATTCTTGAGCCCTGACGGCTCATATTCAACTATAGTATTATTAATTATAATTGAGATTCCTTAGCTTTATTAAAATAGCACCCCCTCATCATCACAGGTACATACACACCATTCACAAAGTTTTACCTTAGACCCCTGCATGTGCTGATGCTTGCATCAGAAACGTTTTCATTTATGATGTGTCCTTGATAATAACAGTCCTCCTAAGAAAAGGGAGAAGGGGATTTGTAAAGGAAAGCGTGCATGTGTTTTAGACTGCTAAATTTGAATTGGAATCTTGAAACAGGATCTATATTGTTTTCAAATTGTTTTATGTTGAACAAAAGTGGACTTCGAGATAGAAAACAATTTTAAGGCTTTTTGTGGTTAAAATCTTTAATATTTAGTTACTGATCCCAAACGCTTAAAGAGTGTTAAATAAATATTGATGTTGCAGAAAAAAAGATAACAGGGATGAATACAGTCCAGAAGAGATAAACTTACAAATGTAAGTCTACAACCTGAGTCCCCCAAAGCATCAGATAACCATTCTTTCCCTGGCTGATTGCTCACTATTTTTTTTTCTAACACCTACAAGCTCTTCCCAGTGAATGGGTTATTCAGACTGTATTATTTCTTGATTTATCCAAAGGGTATATACCAGGATAACTAGATTCGTACAACATCCCTGACTCCATTTGGGGCAGAATGCCAATCCTAAGAATTTTCCATGTGCACGTACTTCAGTCAAGCATGCCTTTCTACTTTGGGAAAGATGAGGTATTGGCCCACATAAATCTCTGCATAATTGCTATGGAAGAGAATGTGTGAAAGCCTTCCAATAGAAAAAAATGAAGCTCAGAGAAGACGGCAGTGGAAAAACACCCCTCATGCCACTTCACCCTGTCACTTTCTCTGAGCAAGTCATGAGTGAAAAATATTTAAGGGAAACACAGAATTCTACAATTCTGCCATTGATGAAATAGTCTTGAGTTTGAAAGACTTCATGATCTAGAGAGGTGATTAACATTGACTAAGAACACCGAAGGTATTTAATTCTTCACTTTTCTAATGAACGTGAGAAACTCCTATGCCCTCTCTTCTCTAGAGAGACCTTGAAGGCTGGAAAGGGTTGCCATGGTTGTCAAGGAAGCCTTTGTTCTTGTCCAGCTGTAGGAGGTGGAGGATCTATTAAGAATTTACTACTGCTGAAAAAAGCACCAATACTATAAATGCTAGTTCACTTTCACTATTTGTCTAGCAATGGCATGGCCTTTGGTTGGTGGATCATGCCCCAATTAACAATGAATCTAGGCCACTGTTTTACCATGATCTGTGGGCTTGTGGTGACCTCCTTTCCAGTGGAATTATAAAGCGTTTCTGTGTAGCCTGGTGCAAGGAGATCCCTGGGGGAAGAAAAAGAATGTCATGGTTACTCATGCTATTTGCAAAGTCTGCTGATCAAAGTGAGAGCTTTCACGAGATGTGCAGAAAACTTCTGACTCCTGACCTCCTGCCCATGACATAGCAAGACAAGTCCAAGTTTGAAAGGGATGTGTACAGTGGGAAGACTGATGGGGCAGGGACACTCCTGAGTAGTGTGTAACAAGGTCAGCTTTTTCATCAGACTTTACATGTTTGTCTGGGGAGAGATTTGAATAAGAAATGGAAGTGAGGAGGGGAGAGTTGATAAAATGACTGAGAAGGGCACTGCTCCTCACCAGTTCAGGATAACTGCAACTTCATCCAGTCCTACTCAGTTACCAGTACCTGGTCACAACTGTAGCTGCCGGAAGGGCACTGGAAACTGACTGCATTTGGTAGTTAGGTCCCTCTCAGCACTTTCACTAAGCTTCTTGAATTCTTCCAATTACCCTTCAGAAAATAGGATGGTGAATATATTTTTAAAAGAGGCAAAGAAAGGAGAAAAGGAACTCATTAATTGGTATTAAATGCCATCTCTTTACTGGCCACTGGGTTTGACGTGTTACACGAATCATTTAATTGAAGCCTTTCAACAATCTTACAAGATCAATAGTACTCTCCTGATTTTTCAGGTGAGATTAAACATTTCAAGTGACAAAGAATCATATCTAGATTTTCCTGAGTCCACAGCCTGGGCTGCTTCCTTTAGGCCACACTGTTTTCTGCACTACAGTCTGTTGTGACTTTTTGCAAAAGGTGATCACTACTTGAGTGAAAAACATTGCGCTATCCTCTGTAGAGCAACGGAGGGACTAAAATGGCTTGAAAGCACAGAATTAGGCAAAACTGCTTTTTGAAATAGTCTACATTTAGATGACCAAGATCTGGGTGAGAGCTAAGGCTATGAAATTTGGAAAGAAATGTTGATTTTAGATGAACAGAATGGAGAGAATGAGGGACTGAGAGGACAATGCAACATAGGAGAAAAATAGACAGGATGGTGGATAGCTGGGTATGAAGAGCACCGTTGTTAGAATCAGAGCTGCCCAGTTCTGGCTTCACCGCTGACTTGTTCCTTTACCCTAGGTTTTAACTTCTATATGTCATGTTTTTTTCCTGATGGAAATGCTTGCAAGTTATTTTAAAATCACATCGTTCGTGTTAGAATAATAAAATGCAATAATGTAGAAGAAGATTTAACAATCTATCTGCTGTGTCATAGAATTTGATAAAATGTATGTCTGCTTGTACCTTACTCATTGTTTTATTACTACAAGTATCCAAACACTAGTAAACTACTGTTTCGTCCAATGTGTTTCTACTACTTCAGTGGGAACAAAGAGTCACTGAACCCCCTGGGCCAGCAGAGAGCAAAAGCTGACTAGCCCAGGTTTACCAGAGCCATTAGCAGTAACAGACCCAATTGGACTTTCACATCCTAACTTACTGTTGGTAAAGATAATACAGTAGTAGAGACACTTACATGCTTTTATTCAAATAAATCACCACAATTTTTCCATTAACTGTCATTTTATACTTCAATTCAGTTTCATATTGTTCCTGTAAAAATGCAGAAACATTGCTGGTAATTAAAAACACACACAAATATTCACCTGTCTATGTCCTGCATTTGTTTAATCATCAGCAAGCAATGCCTGCTTTCCTCAACAGTAGTCTTCATGATCCAAATATCTGCTTCTGCCTCTTGTAATAAATCAAACAACTCTGCCAACTGAATAGACAAACTATCTGAGACATTTACATCCATCCATCCATGCATTCTACAAATATTATTTGAGGGGTGCTTATGGGTAAGACAGTGCTGGGTTCTAGAAATTCTACTCTAACTAAGAAAAATGAGTACCTACTATGAGAAAGCTTGTCATCTTGTGGAAAGACAGACAACAAAAGGAAGTTGGTTGTGTTGTATGATAAGGGGTATAAACATGGAAGCAATACAGGATATCTAACATCTTAAAGGCAGGAGAGGCTTTCTAAGGAAGTGAGCCGAGATGTGTGTAAGCTGAGATATGAATTAGCCAGGTAAAGTTATTTTCCAGGGTGTTATATATAGCTATATTAATTAGCCGGGTGGGGAAGTTATTTGAGAAGAATAGCAACCACACATACCTAGACCTCCAAGCCTCTCACTGCTTACTTTGGTCTGGAGGTCTTCTCTAAGCTAATTGGGGGTCAGCATAGAGGTAAAATAACAAACTATGTACTCTAAGGCAGGGAGAAGTCATCAGGAAAAAAACATAGGTTTAGGTGTTTAGAAAGAGGAAATATCACCACAAGTAAGTCATATAGAAAAGGAGAACTGTTTTATGTTTCGATTTATAGAGAGAGGAGGAGATAGAGAGGACTGCACAGAAATATTTTGAAGGTGTTATTGGGTAACAATTTCTCACCTCTATAGAACAAGACTATTAGCCATGGTGACATCCAACGCTACAAAAAAAGCACCAGGATATTGTCATTTATATCTAAACATGGCAGACCGAATGTGATCGAGAAGCACTTATGATGGACTGGGTGCTCTCTCCTCTGTCTTGCACCTAAGGTCAAGCTTTCCTCTCCTCCCTTCATTGGCTGGAATAGTACCTGAGCTTATTAAGGGTCAGGGTACTGTGCAGCGACTTGCCATCTCCCAGGTCAGTTACGTCAGCCCATATTGCCTCCAAATGACCAGTTACTGGAGTCCTCTCTGATGCCAAAAATCCCAGACTATAAATATCCTATGCTGTAGGCCTAGATGAGGAGAAGCTGCTGCAAATCAGTTCATTTTCATGAATAATTGGAGCTGGAAAAAAAGCCTGAGGATTAAAAATAAAAGTCCTGGGGAATTGTCATAACCACTTATTGTTCAGGCTTAAGAAAGGCCAAACAGAAGGAAAGTATTAGGATGATATTGGATATTACCTTCTACCCAGAGGAGACTTCTAGATACCTGTCTCCTGTCAGCAGTGGATTTTAGTGGATTTTCACCTTAAAATATTACTTGGAGGTTGTTTTAGAAAAGATGTATTGTTTTTGGAGTGGGAGTTTTAGCCGACACTAGTGTAGAGATGATACTGAAAGGAAATAGCAGGAAAAAAACAGAGTCTATAAAAGACGGTGGGCTGGGGGATATTAAAAGTACACTTTTCAAATACAAGACAAGGGTGGAAAGCAATGCCTGTTAAGCAGAGTACCTTTTTGTGCACTGAATTGGTGCTGAATGATGGTTTAGAAGAGGAAGATGCACCTTTATGTGGGGAATATCCACATAAAAGAAAGAAATGATCTGCCACCCACTGAGTAAGATTAGCCAGTCACAGAGACAGATAAATAAAAATTTCCTCCAGGAAAATGCCATGGTTAAGGGTGAACAGGTAGACTGGGAAGACCACAGTCCTGGATGGTCCTGGGATGGGAGCCGATCTATGAAGTCAAGATGGTGTCCATGGGCACACAGGAAATAGCAAAGGAACCCCCAGAAGTCCTAGGGAGGTTCTTAAATCTAGTAATACTATTTTGCTATAACAGACAGTAATCTGAGGCCTCTAGAAACTCCAGTGGATCCAGCTAAAATTGTTCCCAATATAAGGGAAGCAATGTGCTGCCAGACAGTCGATTTTATGGCACGGACCAACAGCAAGATGGGTTTTGATCTCTTGGTAAATACGTGATCTGGAGGCCAGATCCTAGGAATAATAGTGACTACCTTTCAAGGATAAGTTCGCAATGTCAGGGACCTTGATTAAGTATTTGTTGAATAGATCTATGCAGGTATATGGACAATATATTCAAGTTACACTAGTTCATTCAACAAATACTTTTTCAGTTCCTCTTATATCTTACATATAAAAGACAATAAAAATACAATAATGAATAAAACACCCAAGGGTCTACCTCCAGGAAAATTTCCAAAGGATTAGTTCATTCCAATTCAAATCTTAAGTACCAGGGCCAGGAGTGAGGAAGTGAGAAAGATGCTCCATGCTCTTGGCATAGGTGACAGGTAGTGCCGGTGCCTCGGTGCTCGGGCCCAGCAGAGGGCACGGGTGTACAGTATGAAGTACAAGGATCTCCTTTTCACTGCCTTGAGAAAGGATTAATCTAGACTGAGATCTAGGGGGCATCCACGGGACAGAGAGATCCCCTCAGTCCCATGCACTATGAATTCTGGATATTCTGAGTGATTGCTAATCAATTCTTTGCCTAAGGAAGACCAGTAGTCTCAACCCAGAAACTACAGGATAACTTCTAAAAACTTGGCTTATATCTATCAAACTGTGTCCTTATTAGTCATAGGTGTGCCCAAGCAAAAGAAAAGATTCTATGTCACTGGAAAGAATGTACCTGTTGCATGGCAGAAAAGGATGCCCCTATCTTCTCTAGTCTATGTGTCCATGTGAAACAAGTATGATTTGGCAGAACACAGTGACCCTGACAGAGCAGGACTGAAATATCAGGCATGCAGCAGCATGGACCCCAGTATCTGCAGATGGAGCAAGGACTGGAATTATAGGGAGACTGCTAGGGTTTCATTCCAGATGTTCACAGGGAGATAACAAAAGCCACATGGTAGGATTGCCATATAAAATACAGGACACCAGTTAGATTGAATTTCAGATAAACAGTGAATAGGATTTTTAAAATATAAACATGTTCCATGCAATATTTGGGAATACTTGTGCTTCAAAAAAAATCATTCATTGTTTATCTGACATTCAAATTTATCTGGGTATCCTGTATTTTTATTTGCTGAATCTAGTGATTCTGCACATTGTAAAGTCCATGTAAGAAAGAATGGGAACTAGACATCAGTGACTAGGGAAAGAAGAAGAGTTTCGGAGATTCCAGGGCAGGGGAACCACTCGCTGGGAAAAGCAGATGAATTCTTTTGGAATGTTTCTTTAACCAGGAATAACTTTTAATGAGTCTATTACATACTTGCTGTGGGGTACTTCAAAGACATCAACCAGCCCCTGAGAACATAAATGCTCCTTCAGTACTAAAAAGTAAACACGATTGAGTCATATGAATTTGTGAGACTGCATGAGAGCCGTGAGGGCTCGTCCGGTGGTGTTCAGCATTCCCAACAACATGCTATCTTCTGTTCTCTACCACAAAGGGAACAAAGAGCAGCTATAAATATAGCAAACAAACCCACAAAAACAAAGAATGATTCCCCACATAAAGAAACATCAAAGCATTCAAATTATTGAGGTGAATTTTCCTTCAATTTGATACTGGATTTGGTTTAATGTCTGAAGATAAAAAAAGATAAAATCCTTTGCAAGGATTCCTTTGAGCATTTATGGAATACTTTCCATAGCATGGGGGCTGAGAGATGTGGGTGAAGGAGGGGCAGAGACATTTCAAAGACGTGGCAAACACTGTTTTTAGGGACCTGGGCAGTTTCAAATGAGAAAAGAAGATTACATCTACTCTCGCAGACACACATACACACACACACAAGCACACAAGTACACACACCATCAGCAGTGAAACCAATATTAAAAAAAAAAATCAAGATCCAAGTGGCAGAACACTGACCATTACTGAAGCACTTCAGCCAAGGGATCTACAGTGCATATGCAAATATTCCATGCTGACGTCCCAAAGAATACAAGATGGGCTGGGCTTTACATAGAGAGAAACATTTTAAGTAGCAAAAACCCATATGAAAGGGCATAGAGGTGGAAACAAACATATTATTAAGAAAAGCCTTGTGGCTATCAAGTCTGACTAAAAAGGAAGCTAATGTGTAGAAGCAGAAATAAAATAAAATGGTTTAATAAACCACAGCATTGAGCACAGACCTTGAATATTAGTCATAAGAAGTGGAAGATGATGGGTTATATAGGACATATAGCCTGATCTTGAACATGGAGTTAATAATTAATCTCATCCTATTTTGCTTTTTATGTAAATTATTTCAAAATAGCCATATAAGATAAACATTACTATTATTATCTCAATTTTAAGACAAATAGCTTGAAGTTCATGTGTGTCTAAATTTACACAGAGGGAATTCACAAAGCTAAGACACAAATACAAACAAGCCCTCTGAATTCAGATCCTTTATGCTTTTACTATATGTCATGAAAATAAGGTTCATACAGCCGGCTAATTGAGCAGGACTAGATAAATAATTTATTTGCAACAAATATCAAGCACACTGTATCAACTGCATCATCCATTCAATCATTCCAAAATTTAAGACTGATTATTTAGTATGTGCTAGGAACTACTCTATGGGTATTCATAAAAATAAATTGTTCAAAAGCTTAAATTTATTTTTACAGTTGTGAGGAAATCAATTTATATCTGTGATAAACACACTGGACTTGTATTCAAATTTTCCTTAAAATATTCAGTGACACAAATGGTGTCTGGCATTTTTAAGAGACTGCCAGAAAGCATTTGAAGAAAGATATATAGATAGGGAATCTAAGGCATATGGGTCCCATTGAAATTTAGTAGAAACATCTGTTGACAGATAATTATTCAAGGCAACAGGGATTAGTATGGATTCTGCTGTTACAAGTGTGTTTGCTTAAGAAGAAATAATCTGTGAGGAACTTTATACAGTAGGGGAATATGTGCTCCCAACATATTGCATCTTACCATATTGCTGTGAGTGATTATTTATGTTTCAATTATCTGTATTTTTCCTGGCTCCTAGCAGCAGACTTTCTTATGTAGGTGATAAGAAAATTCTCATTGAATGAATCATCATGTTTGAGCTTTATTCTTTTGACTGAGAATGTGTTATTTCATTAAGTGGTAAGAATTATATGAACTTTAATGACTTTCTCTTTAAAAATGACAGAGGAAAATTTCAAGTTTAATTACAGTAATTCATCCTAATTTAATATGCATATATTCATGCATTCATCAAAAATATTTTATTTTCTACTTCAGTTTTAATGTTCATGGTTTTGTTTGTATGTGTGTTTATGTAGATAGTAGATAGAGAGTTGCAGCAAGTTTCTTTGGAAGGAGACAGAATAAACTATAAAAATATTACCATAAAAATTAAAGCTTATACTCCATGTGACCTGGAAGTCTTATTTCAACTGTTAGACCTTAACCTGGGAAATTATCCTAATTATAGAACACTGGGTTATTGGGAAAATTAATAAAGATAAATTGGTAAAAAAACAAACACAATGTGTGTGTGTATATATATATATGTGAACATGTACATATATTTATATATTAAATAAAGTAATATATTATATGTATACATATATACATATTTATAATACATATATGTATACATATATACATATATACATATTTTCATTTAATATTCTTTATTAAATCAAAAGCTATACCTGTTTATCTGACTCTCTGACCTCTCTTTTATGTAGTGGATGAAGTCTTCTGGGATAAACCACTTCATACTTCCTTACTCCAGGGAGTTCTTTTATAGAATTTACTAGGGAAAAAGAAAAGTAAGAGTCAAGACATAGCTAAACAGAACAAATAGAGGTTGGTTGGTGATGGTCATCCTTTACTGCATTGCTGATGAATAATGCCACAAAGAGGCTATAACCGACTTACATCAGAGTTATTTAAGTGCAGACTCCAGAAGAGACTGACAAATCAGAAGCCCCCTCTTACTCTCAAATCTTTAACTTGTATCTTCAAATATTTCCCCACTGAAAGCCTACAAAGGTTTCTCTATTTAGTGAAAATATTTCTTTTGAATTTTCCTACTTCTCTCCTAATTTGAATCCCCTGCAAAGGGATGTTGCAAGCAATACAGGCAAAAGCAAATACAGAAAGGCAGAAGCCAAGCTAATCTAATCTTAGGGTCAGAATAACTGAGTGGAAACACTCTGAAAACTACATAGTGTTATAAAAATGAAATAACTAATGTATACCACTTCCAATTCGAATGCATTTTTCTTGGATTTTTCCAATAACAATGTTTTACAATAATGAAAGAAACTAAGACGCAGTAATGAAAGGCTCCAATACTAGCTCCATAGAATGGCTGGCTTTAGCAATACAGATAAAACTTCATTTTTTGCATATGAAGCGTGGAAAGAAAGAATATTAGAGAAGCAGGCAATTAGAATATTACTAATGGCCTGGAAGGAAAATTCTTGAGCCTGCAGTCATACTGAAAAAGAATTGGAGAGTTATCTCATCTAAACTTCTTTCTACATTCTATCTACATTTTGAATTCTTTGTTCCTTGAAATCATTTTTGAGAGAAACTTAGAGTTCTCCCACAGCTAACACTGGATTTTCTATTTTCTTTATTTGCCCACATGGTCTGATCCCTGCTTTGCGTGGGGTAGTGGCCAAGGTGTGGGGTAGTGGCTGATCATCCCTGTAGGGTAGAGCCTGAGGGGTCCCCATGGGGTAGTGCCTGAGGATCTGTGTGGGGTAGTGGCCAACGTGTGGGGTAGTGGCTGATCATCCCTGTAGGGTAGTGCCTGAGGATCCCTGTGGGGTAGTGCCTGAGGGTCCCTGTGGGGTAGTGCCTGAGGATCCCTGTGGGGTAGTGCCTGAGGATCCCCGTGGGGTAGTGCCTGAGGATCCCTGTGGGGTAGTGCCTGAGGATCCCTGTGGGGTAGTGCCTGAGGGTCCCTGTGGGGTAGTGCCTGAGCATCCCTGTGGGGTAGTGCCTGAGGATCCCTGTGGGGTAGTGCCTGAGCATCCCTGTGGGGTAGTGCCTGAGGGTCCCTGTGGGGTAGTGCCTGAGTCCCTGTGGGGTAGTGCCTCCCTGTGGGGTAGTCCCCTGAGGATCCCTGTGGGGTAGTGCCTGAGGGTCATAGTGCCTGAGGGTCCGTGGGGTAGTGCCTGAGGGTCCCTGTGGGGTAGTGCCTGAGGGTCCCTGTGGGGTAGTGCCTGAGGGTCCCCGTGGGGTAGTGCCTGAGGATCCCTGTGGGTAGTGAGCATCCCCGTGGGGTAGTGCCTGAGGATCCCTGTGGGGTAGTGCCTGAGGGTCCCTGTGGGGTAGTGCCTGAGGATCCCTGTGGGGTAGTGCCTGAGGGTCCCTGTGGGTAGTGTCTGAGCATCCCCGTGGGGTAGTGCCTGAGGATCCCTGTAGGGTAGTGCCTGAGCGTCCCTGTGGGGTAGTGCCTGAGGATCTCTGTGGGGTAGTGCCTGAGGGTCCCCGTGGGGTAGTGCCTGAGGATCCCTGTGGGGTAGTGCCTGAGGGTCCCTGTGGGTAGTGTCTGAGCATCGCCGTGGGGTAGTGCCTGAGGATCCCTGTAGGGTAGTGCCTGAGGATCCCTGTGTGGTAGTGCCTGAGGATCCCTGTAGGGTAGTGCCTGAGGATCCCTGTGGGGTAGTGCCTGAGGGTCCCTGTGGGGTAGTGCCTGAGGATCCCTGTGGGGTAGTGCCTGAGGGTCCCTGTGGGTAGTGTCTGAGCATCCCCGTGGGGTAGTGCCTGAGGATCCCTGTGGGGTAGTGCCTGAGGATCCCTGTGGGGTAGTGCCTGAGGATCCCTGTAGGGCAGTGCCTGAGCATCCCTGTGGGGTAGTGCCTGAGGATCCCTGTGGGGTACTGTCTGAGGATCCCTGTGGGGTAGTGCCTGAGGATCCCTGTAGGGTAGAGCCTGAGCATCGCTGTGGGGTAGTGCCTGAGGATCCCTGTTGGGTAGTGCCTGAGGATCCCTGTGGGGTATTGCCTGAGGGTCCCCGTGGGGTAGTGCCTGAGGATCCCTGTGGGGTATTGCCTGAGGGTCCCTGTGGGGTAGTGCCTGAGGATCCCCGTGGGGTAGTGCCTGAGGGTACCCATGGGGTAGTGCCTCAGTGTCCCCGTGGGGTAGTGCCTGAGGATCCCTGTGGGGTAGTGCCTGAGGATCTCTGTGGGGTAGTGCCTGAGTATCCCTGTGGGGTAGTGCCTGAGTGTCACCGTGGGGTAGTGCCTGAGGATCCCTGTGGGGTAGTGCCTGAGGATCCCTGTGGGGTAGTGCCTGAGGGTCACCGTGGGGTAGTGCCTGAGGATCCCTGTAAGGGTAGTGCCTGAGGATCT